>JAIPRM010014308.1:0-10841 GCA_025469315.1 Stegophylla sp. TES_Ste_2020
ATTGAATATTATTTGATATTTTTATTTGTTTAAATGTAAGCTTAAAAAGAATAAAGATTTTTTAAAAAAAAGGAAATTTCATAAATAATAAAAGAAATATTAAAATAATATATTATACAATACAATTTTTAAATATTTAAGTTTTTACAGTAAAATTTATGTTTTATAAGAGATTATTTTAGCATTTTTGCATATTTTTAGAGCATATTTTGTAAATTTTATAGCATATTTGGTAAATTTTTTAGATCATAAATGCATGCATATTTTAAGTTTTTTTAGAGTTATAAGTCCCTAGCCCTAGTTATAATGATATGGATAGATCTTATTATATATATATATATATATATATATATCAGACGTGTGCTTTATAATTTATTTACGACTACATCAATGTTTAAATCACCTTTTTCTTTTAGAAAAAAAAAAATTATGTAAGACACCTATTTAATGGTACTTAATGTAGCGTTACGCGCAATGCATTTTAATGTCAATTTATTGCAAGAAAGTTGTAATATTTATAACACTGTATACGTACGTGTACCGTGTGTGCATTATATTTGTGTTGTGTGTGTGTGTGTGTGCATAGGCACGTGCTCTCTACTCGTATAACGTGTAAAAGTGTAGTTACTGTATTTTATGTTGCCAGTTGTTGTTTCCGATCTCATTGGGAAATGGCTGGCGACGCGACGGCGGCGGGGTCAATGGACGCCACCCCTATCAAGTCCTTTAAAAATTTGATGACAATCGTTTTTTAAGTGTGTCCGAGTGAACCACTCGAATTCTCTCCCCTAAAATAGTTGCTCACTAGTAGAAGCATTAAAATTTGTACGTATAGAAAAAAATATTTAAGTTCAATGTAAAAATCATCAATATTATTGTGTATAATATTATTAAGTTCGTGCGAATGAATAAAAAAATAGGTTCAAGTGGGTACGTAGAAGTATATATTAAATATCAGAAATAATATATGGATTATGTGCGATATTAATATTTAAAATTGTTTATACGTTCTTGTTGTGGGCGTTTGTTTATACATTTCAATTTTTTAATACGTGTTCCCATATAGTAAGATATTTCCTTCTCAAAAATTCGTGGTTAAGAGATTTTACGCTGGCTATCTCTAGTGTAGTTGTTCCCAATCTTTTTTGTTCTATTCCCCCCTTGTATATTTTCAAAATTCATATCCCCCTTAAAACATAATTTTGGTATATATATATATATTTTTTTTTTTGACCATACAAATAAATTATACAAAATAACTGTATAAGTATACGCATATTTATACAACTAATGAATTTTTATTTTCATTATTTTACAAAAATTAAATATTAGTTAACCTACTAACTCATAATATTAAACATAATAACAAATTATTAAATATAAAAACAAAAATAATAACATAAACAGTATAAATATTAATTAAATAACTGAAGCAGATTTAAAATTAATTTTTTTAACAAAATTACCAAAAAAAAAAAAAAAATGCTCATTATTTCTTCATCTCAGAATTCCCTCCTGTGTAGTATCTTAATTCCCTCCTAGGGGGAATTCCCCACCGCGGTCGGGAACCACTGCTCTAGTGATCAAGCTACTGATCCATACTGATATAATAACACTTTAAAAAAGAAAAGAAAGTAAATACAGTTTCTATAATTTCGTTCCATATTATTCATCAGTGTGGTAGTGTCTTGTATGAGGGTTTTTGAAATGCATTTTGTTTATTTTATTATATATTGCTAACAAGCGTTCTTCTATATTAGGGTGTTCGTTTATATATGTACACAGGGAGTTACGATGATGGCGCCTAATGCGTCATATTTACGACAGTTTGTATATGTATCGTTTATTCGTTAGTGAATGCATTATAAAACAGCGAATGGTAGATATAACACAGACACATCGGACGGATTGATATATGATTCATTCGTCAAGACTTCAGACCATTATTATGCGAATGTGTCTTGGGAATAATTTTAAATTAGTTTCCTCCTTTAAATCGTTTGTTTATACTAGTACTCGGTTTTTAACGCGGAAATCGATAAACTTTAAACAAATATACGTGCTATTTCAACGTTGAGTTATAATCGGAGTTATAAGTACATATTAATTACCTATGACCATAATTTCCAACATTTTAAATTCGAATTTAATGGTTTTTCATTTAACGACTTTGCCGAGAAAATCATTAGGAAATATCGAAAATAATTTTTAACGTCCATAAGTTTCTCTTTTTTCAACAAGTTTTCTCTAAAAGTTATTCCTAAATATTTGCTATATATAATTTTGTCTAAACGGTTTAACCGTTCTTCAATGTTGGAATCGAGTTGAATACAATATTATATTGTAAATAAAACAGTCGACTAAATTCAGTGTTTACTGATGATTAAACAAAGAAGCTAGACATTACAGTAAAAGTTTTAATTAATTTTATTAACAACCATATTGATTTTTGAATAGAAACAACTGTATGCCAATAAATAGTTACTTATAATAATATTAAATAATAATTATAGATTATATAAAACTTTCGATTATCCTTCGTAGCTCTACTTTAAATATCAAAAATACTAATTACTTTTATTTCTTATGAAAGAAATTCGAAATATTTATCGTATTACGTTAACGTTTTACGACCATATAATATTCATTACTACATTTTAATGTGAGGCTATACAGTATTTAAAAAAATCAGTGATTTAAGGACATTTGGAGTTTTTTTTTTAGATTTCATAAATGAAAATAAAACTGGATTTATAATTATTTTGTTTTTGAAATTTAAATAGGAATTATATACGGTATTAAATATTTATTATAATACAGTGTTTGAAAATTGAGTATGACGAGCTTTGAAATTATAAGTCAGTCAAGTGCAATTATTGGTCCTATTATACTATACCAAAATAATAAATTAATTTTTGAGATTTTATTCCGTTGTAAAGAAACAAACGTAGAAATCGATTTTGGGCTTCTAGGCCGGCTCAGATTAACGTAGAGACGGGGTAAGCACGTGGTTAGGACTAGCAATAAAGGGGAGCTGTTATTCCCCTACATTTTCCCAAAATTTAAACGTATTAAAAATGGTTAAATATTTATAGTTTTTGGTCTTCTACAAAAAGTTGTCATTACTTTTCACCGCTCAGAACCCCTAATAAGCTTCCCCAACATCAAGCTAATAATATTGTTGAAAACAATCGCGCGTGTAAATTATACGTTTCTAGTTTTAACGTTTTTTTTTTTTTTCAGGTACGTATCCATTTCACTTCAAGGCTTAGTTTGGTTAATCCGTGAAGTCGTTATAAGGTTGTAACGTATTTTATTATTTTTCTTGAAAAATGTTCGGTAGTTTTTCCTTTTAGATATTAAGAAAAATACAATTCAAAGTAAAAAAAAAAAAAGAAAATATGAGAAATGTCATCTCGATTATTGATAGTAGACGAATACACGTGGAACATCTTATTTATATAATAATGTAGAAAATTTAATTTACAGTTTTTGAAAAAAAAGCTGTATTTCACCAGAAATTAACCGATTTTTTTTTTTTTAATTCTGTCTTCAAACGATCACAACAAACTAAGAGACGAACTGTTTTTGACTATATATTCTAAAGAGTTGGGGCCAGGATATGAAATATAATGTACCTAGATAGAAATCATTTAGAGCGCCCATTTACATTTTTTTCAAATAAGGGCAAAGGACCTACTGAAATATTTATAGATTTTTTTATTACACTTAGACTTATTGTATGTTGGTAATTAAAATATGTTAAGTTTAAATTGATTTTATTTGTTTCCGCACAAAATCAAAAGATCCTTACTACATATAATTTAATATGGGGAATAAACTGGACATACCTAATTCACAATATGGGTATTGTTTGCTCCTAATTAAGGGATATTCTTGGTGGGTATTTTGAGTTAAAAAAAAAAAATAATAAATAATTTCTTCAAATAAAACGGTTCTGAACGAAACTTTTATTAATTCCCTTATTATACTACGTCTACTACTCATATAATCATTTAACATTAATCTTATATAAGTACTTTGCATTTATTTACATTTTAAATTTATAGAATGAATATCATTTATAGAATGCATGTCATTTTATAGATTAGGTAATAATATAGTATAATATTACGAGTAAAACGATGATAATAATTTGCGTGTGACATCTACACACAAGATAAATGCGAAATTAGCATTGCAGTATAGTCTCATTTGATTTGTAGCGAATAATTACAAATTATTTAATTTCTGTAAAATAAATAATTTATTCGTTAAAATGATCCTGAACAGAGATTTCGTTCCCGTGGTTATCAACGTTAAAAGTAAATTAAATTAAAAAATAAGCGTTTATTGATTATTATGATGAGCCATGTTCAACAAATTAATTGGTTGCTATCAAATTTGTCTATAACAAAAAAATAAAAACAATCAAAGCGAAACTTGTATTATGAAAACAAATTTTATTTTTAATATTTATTGGTTATTGTGTTACAATAGTTACTCTATTCAATAAATTCAAATTAGGTGTTATCAAATTTTTGATGGCAACCAATTAAACGCACTCAAAGCGAAATAAAATGAAGAGAATGAAAACGATATGCTCTGTCATCCCTTTGAAAAAATGTGAATCTCAAAAAATGACCTCTCTAAATAAAGTACCTTCATGAACCGAATTCTGTTTCAATAAGTTGCTGTTTTGAAACTTTTGGATAAGTACTCATATCTATTTCTGTACAAAAAAGTGTTCGCAGAAGGAGGGGGGAAATATAATAAACATTGTAAAATCATAAGCCTCTTCGCTCCGCTAATGATGTTTCTACGAACTTCTTACATATTATGTATTGCATAATGTTTCTTGACAATATTCTCGTGTGGTTTTGTTGATTAAATTAATGGCTTTTATTGTACATATATTATATATGTATATAATCTTTTATTGAAATCGACATGGTGATAATTAAATTATACCATTTATTGATTTCCACACTGAGTTCATGTATAAAATCACAAATATACACCTCGTCTAATAATACCAATTTTTCTTTTAAAAGTATACAATATTTTTGAATCATTAAATAGGTAATATTTTAGTGGTGTGGATAATTATTTATTAGTTGCCCAAATCACTTCTGTACCTGTAAATTAATCGAATAAGTTAGAGAAAACAGTGTAGTGTTGTTACACTCGCCCGCCTGGTTGACCTTAGCGTACACAGTGCACAGGGGTCGTGTAGGTTTATTATTTTGTATCGAACATAACGATTATTATTATCATAGTTGAAACACGATTCTACTATATGAAAAAAAAAGTACTGCAAATACACGTCGCAGTGTGTTAAATTTTTAATCTACATACTCTAGGGATAATATAAAAAAAAAAAAAAAAAAATACTCGAACTTCTTACTGTCCCAAAAAACGGGGACAAAAAATACAGTTGACACGGGTTTTGTAGATAAGAGACTAATATATTCACACAATTAATTTTATTACACAATATCAAATAAAAGAATAATATTATTATAATACGTGTAGGTGGTGAATATTGCTGTTATTGCATTAGAATATGGAATAAACAACAAGACAGTGGTAGGAACGCGTAGGGATATTGAATTTTTGTCTACTACACACCGTTATGAAGTAATTTAGTAAGGACGTGTTTTTTTTTCCATTTTTATCTACGAAATTAAATTTTCTCGAAACTTGTTTATCCTGAAAGTGAAAATAATTTTTGGAAATGTTGATGTTTAAATTGTTCTTTTTCGATCAATAGCCTGATGTCGGTAAAAATTATTCAACAAGCTGTAATGGGTTCTCTTAAACGCCTGGCTGTTGCATAAATAGTTCCATAGAATTTTTATTGTTGGTCCTTTGACCAAAGTTTTGATACTATGATTACAATAAAATTACCATCACTTCTTTTTTTACCGTTTTAGTGTTGTCATTAAATAATATATTTAAGTAATTATAATTAATAATTAATTTAAATTATCATTAACAGAATATTAATTTAAATGAAAGCTAATATTATCACATTATCACAAATTATTATTCAATGTTATCAAGTCAATAAGGTTATAGAACTCATAGTTATTTATCGAACTGTAAACTGGGCCTATAATTTATCGAATCGATAAAACTTATTAAGGTCCTTTGTGTGCAACCCACCATAAGAATATTATAAATATTTAAAGCTTAGAATATATAGGAGTGAAGAAGTAAAAGATAACCCTCAAAATGAAAAATAAAATAATAATTATAATAATTCTCGAAGAAATGAATCATTCAGAATTAAAAATAAACAGTCGATCTCTGTATTTGATTAAAATATACAATGTTATTATAATTTTAATCTAAATATTATCAACAATGCAGCTATTATGTGCTGTGTATGCATATTATTATAATAATATGCTGTACGCATGTTGTCTAGTTTTCAAGACTAATTACAAAATAATAGGTAACTGCTTGAAATTTCCTATTATTAATATTTTCCATTTCTTTTCAAGGTTTTATTTTTATTTTTTTCCTATATTGACATGTCCGAAAATATAAGCAGACGAATTTACCTCTATATTATTCGACAATATATTTGGCGCACTTTTCTGATGAGTGTCGTATCGTGTATAAAATGACAAGTGTGTGTATAATATATAAAAAGAAAAATGGGGGGTTTCATTATTTCGCGTTTTTTTCTTCTCTCTTGTCAACGTATATATTTATAAAGATACTTTTTAATGTCTGTTTAATGATTTGTAAACTGTATTCAGAGTTCTCGAGTTTTGAAAATATTATTGATTTTAGCACTGTTTATTCTTTGATTAACCGTTCTTGTCTGTCATCCCGTACAATATTTTGTTTTCGTCAATATACTACTTTTCCTTCCTTTTATATACAAAAGCCCAATGAATACATTACATATGTATGGGTGAATTCCCCTTTTAGTTGCTAACTCAAAACCTGAATGAAACAGATTTGTGTCTGACGACTAGCCATTAAACGCGGTTTAACTATGCAGGATGGATTGTTATACAAAATATTATTTTTATAACCAGTTTCCGAAAACGAATAATAATAATTCATAGATTTCGACTAACCGTCAGAGAACAGCTATAATTTAGAATATTGTTGGGCATAATAATAATTCAATCTCTGTGCAAAATCTGAATGGTATTTTCTGTCACGCCGTTGTGTATATGGTTGTATTAAAAATTAATTCTGATACGAATTAATATATATATATATATATAGGTAGGTATCTAATGGAGTCGTAGAAGAAATATGGCGAGTACATTTTTAATTCCGTGAATTTAAAATCTGATTACGTAAAATATGTACTAGTAGTTTCTATTTAAATATTACATGTTTTCCTAATATATTTGTGTCTACATTTATTATTGGCGTACTAAATACCCAAATATTTTTTTTTCCGCCATTCAGGATCAAATTAAAATAACTGTTTACGTTCGATAATTACTTTTTTTAGTCTTTTCATCACATTATATCGAGATTTAATTATAACAATGTGAATTTTTAATGTTATAGAAAATTTGTCAAAGGTTTTATTTAAATACCTAACCTAACCTAACCTAAACGCATTAAAAGCGTTCGTTCGAGTTAGGCGTATAATAAAATCAATGATACATATTATTAAATGTGAAAACTTCTAAAGAATTCACGTGATGTATGTGATCATATTACAGATGAGACGATTTTGATAAAATAAACATTAACCCATCATTAATTATTATTATTATCATTGTGTGAAATTCTTTTGTTGTCGTAAATAACTATATTAAAATTTTATTGCTACATTGTATATCGTTAACTGCTGTGCGCAACATTATAATGGCGATATTTATTACTTTATATTTTATAATAATAATAATAATTATATATCGGATAGGTGAGAAGTGTCTATATCACACCTCCCGCCCGCATCCACGCCATTTTCTCTGTGTGCTGCCCGAATTTATTTTTCGCATAAAAATATGTCTCGCACATCTGTTTTACACACGCACATTATAATATAGCATATATCTACGAGTTGTTACCACGTTCTTGTTACCATATTTTGGTTATAGGTAATATTAGAGTAAATTTACCTATGATCAAATTTACCAAGGAGAACATAAAATTGTCCCCGGTAGTTTTGTTTCTTGAAGTAGTTTCATGTCTGTAACTCATTTCAGAATTTAAAAACGAAAAAAAAAAAAAAAAGTAAATACTTGGAGCAAAAATTATATTCTCTATAATATAATAATATACACCATGTGTGTAGCATTTTGAAGGCGATGAAAAGAATCTTAGGACACAATAAACCTCGTGGTTTCTTCGTGAGCAACAACTCTACACCATATGCCGCCGGATATAGAATATTTATTTCCCTAGTTTACCGAAAAGTATAGAGCTTTTTATTCTCTATTTTTGTAAACAACATTTCTTTTAACAGTCGCCTTTTGACCGAAAATAAATAACAACACGTCGTAATAATATTATGAACATTGTTAATAATTTTCTCCACGTTTACCTCGTAAAATCAGGTATTCATGTATAGTATGCGCGCGTCCTACCCACATTTTAAACGATGACTTATAATAGGTACCTACCAAGAATTTTTTCGAAGAATTATCGGTCAAATTTTCGTTAATAAAAAACGAATATAACACAAATCATTATTTATTAAAAAAAAAAAAAAAAATCAATTATTTTTATATAAGAAATTTGTTATTGACCAACGATTGTAATTTACCAAAAACAATCTGCAGTTATTTAAAGTATGCCATTTGAAAATTTTAAAAAATCGATTTTGTGCCTGTTAATAGATACCATGAATAACGTAGGATAACGTTTGGGTGAAAACCAAAAACCAGTTACTTCATTTTTATAATGTAATCAATAAAGATGAGCAAACACATTTATAGGTCACACATATTAACCTGGTAATACAAGTAGACTAATTAGACTAATTAAACTCGATTTTAGCTTGGTAGGTAGATCACATTCTAAATGAATACACCTAAACTTAATAGGTACTGTAACTAAATTAGAAAATAAAATAACGTTTATCTGTGAAAAATTATTTTAATTTTGATTCGTTTTTACATTTTATTTTCAAAGTCTAAGTACAAGCACTTTTTTAGATGCTCCTTATGGGGGGTTTAAATAGATATTATTATTATTATTTTTTAATTTTTTTTTTTGGTTATGATATACTCTCCTCATACCAACGTTTGACTGATCCTCAATTGTCTTCTCCAGCTCTGATTCGCCTATATACGTATTTATAAACTGAGTGGCGAGTTTTCTCTGTGGACGAGACAGTTGACGAGAATCGATTCATTATATTTTTCGTCCGGAACCTTTGGTATTCAACGTTACCTCTTTCGCTAACTCGATCGCATTCGCCATTTCCTCCTTCCACTTTGCTCTACCCCCACTCCATTCGTCGTTTGTGTCCTCGTGCCAATTGTTACGCGTCGCGCACAATACCGTATCGTCGCCGCCGAACATTGTGTGTGCGTCGGCCAAATCCGTTACACTCTGTCACACCAAACCTTCTGCAACGTATAAAATCAGTGTTGTAAAAGATAGGTACCTAAAAAAAAATATTTTTGTAAATGCTCAATAATGTAAAATAAAAGAAAGGAAAAAGTGGTGTTCCAAAAAATTACTACTTAAAACCAAAATATTACTAATTAAATATTAATCAAACTAACTTATAAATACTTAAAAACTGTTAGGTAACAAGCTACATTTTAAATTGCTAGGCAACTGACGGTTTTTATTTTCATTACTAATTACCTACATTTATTGTATTACATACCTATAATATATTTTCATTTTTTTTAATGGGGGAAAAAATTAAATAGCTATTCTTTAATTATACTGTCACAATTAAATATATTTACAGAGTAACAAATACATAAAAAAAAAAAAAAAAATGTATTTAAAACACGTGGGTTTTTTATAGCACCTGAACGTGGACGTAATTATTTAGAAAAATACTTATGGAGTAATATTTTGATAAATAATTAACCAGGTGAGATTTTTTGTTCGGTTTTTAGGACAATTTGATCGGCTTTTTAAATAAATACAATTCAAAAATCAAAATATTGAAAAATGTGTATTTAATTTGAATTTTTATGTATTTACTTTGTTTCTAATGCTTTCCAAACAGTTTGTATATACAATACATTATTTATACTCGCACTCGATTTCGCAGTTTATAATAAATTATTTTTCACGAATAATTAATCAACGAAAACGTCATGGAATCGAGTGTAATAATTCATTTTAAACTTTTTTAAATTTTGCTCGTTGAATTTCGTTTATTCAAAGCCGATCAAATTATCCGGAAACGGATCAAAACGTCCAAGTGGGATAATTCGTTCGGTTTAATGGGTATTTTGATCGGTATACAAAATTTTTTTCAAACCTGATCGAATCATTAAAAAAAAAAAAAAAAATATTCGATAATTACAAGACTATGTATATGTAGTTGATACATAAAAAAGCCGGACATACTTCGCACGACGAGTATTCTTCGCATCTCGGGTGTGAAGCTCTTGGTGGGTGTATTAAATTTTAAAATAAAAAGATAAATAATTTCTTCAATAAGACGATTCTGAATGAAAGAAGTTAATAATGTAAAGGACAAATGAGAAAAATAAAAAAATGTTAGAAAAATGTCCAAAATTTTCTTGCGCCAAAATCTTTCTCATATTATTTTCTATCTATGTTTAAATAAAATTTTCATATAGTTCGAATCAAAAAATGATGGTTTCCGAGTCGTTTTTGTCAAATTTTGGGTAGTTTTTTCCAAAAAAAAAAAAAAAATT
>JAIPRM010014309.1:0-10839 GCA_025469315.1 Stegophylla sp. TES_Ste_2020
GATTTTGTACACTAAACTACCATACAGAAGAAATATATGGAAATTCATATACGTACTCAAGATTTCTTAACGATAGGAGAAGTGTTGAGGATGAGGATGAGTGAGAAAGATATTTAAAAAATATAATTTAGCCGTTGACGAGCACGGATTCTGTGATAAGGTGTAAACAGATTTTTTTTTTTTGATATTTCAAAAAATTCTCTCATTTTTTCTTTTTCTCCAGAATCGCGAGTCACCCTTACACTGGATTTATATCACCCTAAGGTGACATGTCACCCCGGTTGAGAATCACTGCTTTAAAGTATTTAGGTATTTCTGACTTTTTTGCTTATGAGTACTTAAGCTATATGTTCCATAAGTGTTGTGTTTAAAATTTCAAGTATATTATTTGATAAATTAAAAAAAAAAAATAAAAATTAATTATATTACTGCGATTTAAATATTTTAACTTCAATGGTATAGTAAATTTAATTATTAATATTTTGACACTTTTAATCATATAATTTTGCTAGTAGTTTCAGTTTATTTAATATTAAATTTTAGATAATTAGTAAATACACTGTTCTGCAATGATTTTAAGTGCGTAAAAATATATCTAGGACATACTTATTTACAATATTAGAAAATAGATTATTGGAAAAATAAAAATAATTAATAAAGTTATTATTATTATTATTGATCGTACAGTACCTGAGATGGGATCAAAATTGACTTTAAGTCCACGAAGGTCGTTTTCGTTTCGTCCACAGTGAGCAGTCTGAGTAACTGACCAGCTATTTTGTGCCCGACGGATAACAAATTTGGGCCGCCAAGTATTTCCTCCAGAAAATCTACGGTCGCGGTCTTAAGGCACGGATCGTTTCTAAAATCCTAATAATCAGGTGAATCGTATTAAGAGCTATTTACGGCTGTTGGAAAATCGCAAACGGTACTTGTAGATGATTGGATATCCAATGTTTCATGACGTTCAACACCCGCATCTTGGCCACCGTCGAACTGACCGCTTCTTCTTCTTTTTGATTTTCTGAACAACGCGTTTGATCGTGCAACGGAGACTGTTCTCGAGGATTACTCGAAGCCGACGTCGCAATAGCGAACGCTTCGGCGGCGGCGGATATGCTGCTCCTGAGAATAAAATAAATAATAATTTTTGCCAATGTTTTACTGTCGTCAGAGGCGAACTACGAATGGAGTACTTGTTCGTATGGAAAAACGCCCGTAGAACTTTTGATTGATACCGAATTGAAGATTTTTAATTTTTAGATGAATTATATTGAACCGAAAATTCGTTTAAAACAAAAAAAAATAAATAAATAATAATAATAATTTTAAAAAAATTAATAAAAAGACGAGCATATTACATTGGTTGAAACGTGAACAAGCCTCGATTACGAGGTCTACAGAGAGAATAGAATCAATTCAATATTTTGTTAATGAATGAAAAACTATTAACACGTGCTCGAAAACATTCCCATGGTTCAGACGCGGATTCAGAGGGGGGCTGTGGGTGCTCGGGCACCTCCTGTTACATCGACCACAATACTCAAAATTATGTAAAATTATCAATTGATTAAAGAATATAAGATTTTTTTTTAACGCAATCGCTTGCCACAGTTACGTGAAATTGAAATGTAATAAAGTCTAGGTCGACAAATTTATAGTAAAAAAATCTGGGCATATTTATCACCATGGATTTTGTTCGAACTTCGGGTAATATTTGTGGGTGTGCTAAATTTTAAAGAAAAGATAAATCATTTTGAACTTTTTTGGCATTTTTGTCCATATTTGAGTAGTTTTTCGAAAATTTTGTACAAACTATTGAGGATTTTGAAAATGATTCATAAAGTTGCTGGTAGAAACTTATGAACAAGAATTTCTGTATGAAAAAATAAAATAAACATCATAGTTAAAACACTAGCTTCTTCACCCCCACTCGGAATGTAAAACGTGAAATAATTTCAGTAGATCATTAGTAAATTAAACAAATGAAATGAACGATTTTAGATTCTGAACGAAGTGAAGAAGCTAGTGTTGCGGAGTATGTCCGGCTTTCTTGTCCATACTATACTTTACTTTACTTATAAATAAAGAAAAGGAAAAAATAATTAATGAGAAAAAAGAGGATTAAAAAAATGTTCAAATTATTTTTTTTTCTATATTTTCAAAATTTTCTTGCGCCAAAATATTTCTTATATTATTGTCAAATTTTGGGTAATTTTTTTTTTTCAAAAATAATAATATATAAATAAAATAAAAAAATGAAGAATTGAGAAATTAAAAAAAACGACTTCATTATTAAAGTACCGCCTAAAGGCAAATCCGGTTTCAAAAAGTTGCTGATTGAAACTTTTGGACAAGTATTTCTATACAGAAAAAATTAATAAATAAAAATAATGACAATGTAAACATAATTTATACATTACTACTATAAGTGAATAATTTATTAAATGTCTTGTTGAAATAGAGATACAAATATATAAATATTATACATAGAGATTTATAATATTAAGCTGTAATTAGTAGTTAGCTGCTATTAGTATTTAGTTCTATTGATCGAGCACCCCCTATTTATAATTTCTGGATCCGCGCCTGCCATGGTTCATAGGTGTTCTCTATTATATCAAAAACAAATTCAACTATTTATATAACACTATGTTTAACATTCATATATAGTTAAAAACAATACTTCTATATTATAGCGTGAAGTGAATGGCTCTGTTTCACTAGGTTAGGTTAGGTATATCATAGCAATATAGTTTATTATATATATATATATATATATATATATATACAGTAGTGCAACCAAGGGGGGTATTTCGGGTGTCTGGATACTCCTCTTGAACCATATTTATGGAAATTTTATTCAATGAGCATTGAAAAAAAAAGAAATCCTTTTAACTATACAATAATAATTATAACCTCTATTGTTCAGAAGTATATTATGGTGAAAATAAACATAATATTTAAACATTGCTCACTATTTTATGAAATATTTAACATTAGATTATCAATAGGAATTAGAACATCCATTACAAATTATAATTGGTAATAATTTATTATGATATATGTGTTAGAAATCAAGAAACAGAATATCTATTCAAAATAATAAGTATTATTATTGTTTAAAGTCTAATCAAATGTAGGTAGGTGAACGTTTATTTTGAAGTTACCTGTAAAATATTTTATGCTGAAAAATCCTTTTTAATTTTTAAAGAAACTTAAAATATACTTTAAAATGTTGTTGAATATGAGATGCAAAATTGTATTTATCTACTACAAATAACGTAATAGAAATGTTAACTTAGAGAAAAGGCAGTTAAATTTTGCTACACACGAAATTTCTATTCAATTAATTTTTGTAAAATGTCCATTAACGTTGATACAATTATATATTTAAATAATTATAGAAGGAATTCATTGGTGCACAACCCCCCCCCCCCTTGAAAAATTCCTAGTTGCACCACTGTATATATACAGGGTGATTTTTTAAGCATGCTCACCCCCATTTTTGGCTGTAAAAATTCAAAATTTGGGATTTTTTTTCCCGGAATGTTCAAGTTACTATAAAACCAATATTTTCTATAACTCATTTTTTTCATGTCACCTTAAGGGTGTCCTGTGGAGATAAAAATTTTCTTTTTTCATTTAGCTACCCCCTTTTTTAATTACGGAATTATATTCTGGTTATTTTTCTGTGAATTTTGATGTATTGAAATTAAAATTTGAACGAGTAGTTTTTGAATTATTAAAATTTAAATATTAAGGAAAATTTTCACTTGGGCACATATTTAGTTACGTACGTAGTTCGTAATTATTATAAATCTACTCAATTAACCTTTAATCAAAAATAATTAGTCAAAATGTTCATAGATATCATGTCATGTGTACGAGATTAAATTTTTACATTTACAAAATATTAATTAGTCAGGTCGTCTTATCTCATTTACCTATTAAGAATAAATTAAAATATGTGCCCAAGTGACAATTTTCCTTAATATTTAAATTTGAATAATTCAAAAACTGCTCGTTCAAATTTTAATTTCAATACATCAAAATTCACAGAAAAATAATCCGAATATAATTCCGTAATTAAAATAGGAGGGGGTAACCATTTGAAAAAAGAATGTTTGTATCTTTACAGGACACCCTAAGGTGACATGAAAAAAATGAGTTATGAAAATATTAGTTTTATAGTAACTAGAACATTCCAGAATAAAATTCCAAATTTTGCATTTTTACGACCAAAAATGGGGGTGAGCACGCTTAAAAAATCACCCTGTATATCTGTGATAAGAGTAGTTCCTAAATGATAAGAAGTTTATCCCATGCTTTCAAGGTAAAAAAAAAAAAAAACAAAACAAAAAAAAAAATTAAAGAAATACATGGTGACGTGTTTTAAACGCCGGTTGATCGATTTATACCTTCGTCTGGATTGCCTGGACGACGTTACGACGACACCAACGCGATTATATGGTTGAGGACTGTCTTGCTGCACGCTAACCCTCTGTGTTATGTTCCCACTGTAACTGTTGTCCGCAACACCGATGTATGGAAACGATTTTCTTCTAGAGAAATACTACAGAAACCGAAACGGTTTAGTCCAGGCTATATTGTAAGGTGCCGCGTAGGACATTTGTTGTGCATAAGTAATTATCATAAAATGTGCAATAGACTCTAATAATAACGTGTACTTGAGATATGCAATTTTAAATTTGCTTTACAGAAGGTGTTTGCAATAATGCGTAGTATTGTATTAATTCAATGTGTTGAAAAAAAACCAAGTGTTTGTGCATTATCTAATGCTTGGTAAAAACAAATTTTTGTAGTCGTTAAAAATAGACGTTTCGCTGAGTTTATTGTTGATACCAAGAGAGCTAATTTTGGATAATTTTCATTTAAGTGCTTATACGTGACCTAAATTGATACATATTTAAAATAAATAAATAAAACAGTTATTGCCACCGATTATCGTATTTACTAAAGAGCAGATCAAGCAAGACATGATATTATAAAGGTAATTAAAACTAATATTTTTAAACGACTCAATATAAAATAAAAAACTTTTTTTTTTAATTATATTTGGGATAGAATCGAAAATTCTTCTTTTTACCTCACGGAAAATTATTTTTGACCATAAATATGTTAAAACTATTACGTATTCACTAATTTAGAAATTAAAGCAGGTTGAAAATTTTTCGTACTTTTTTTTTTAATAGAGTTTTAAGCTGGGAAGAGGAATTCTCCCTCCACGAATTACTGTAAAAAAAATTATTTATGCGCAGTTGGGAAAAATTATTAGAGTGAAGTCTGGACAAGTCGCATAATAATCGCGGTGGTGGATACATCAGCTGCTGTGTCATTTTGCACAATCTAACTCGAATAATTTGTGTGATCGATTATATAATACAGGTTGACGTTTTGTTCATTATAACCGTGTTTTTTAAAATCCTTTAAAACTTTTTAAGTTATGTAGGTCAAAAGCCAAATTATACTTTGAAATAATAATAGTGAAATCGAATGTTTAAACACAAATTCGACACAAATAACAGTTAAAAAGTCATAGATGAAGAAAAAAAAAAAAGGCTGTACTTCGCTCGTCGGGGTGTTCTTCGCACGTCGAGTGGGATTCTCTTGACGGGTGTATTGAATTTTAAAGAAACGATAAATCATTTCTCCAATAAAACGATTCTGAACGAAGGAAGTTAATAATATAAGAAAAAAAAATTCAGAAAATTCGGAGTGCCGGGCTGGAATCGAACCCCGGTACTGTAGTGCAATAGGCCGGTTGCTTTACCATTACGCCACAAAACATTACTTGACCTTATTGGTGAAATAGTAGGTATTTAGTATAATAACCGAAAATATTTCATTTTCAAAATAGAATAAAATAGTTAGAAAACTATTGTTGCACTTGGATTTTAATTCACACCATTGTATTCAGTGCCGAAAGATACAATAAAACATTATCAACCTTCAGCAACCACGTTATCTATCCATTCTCCTTAAAAAAATAAAATAATAATAAAATCCTTTTTCCTCCACAGATAAAATACCATTCTCCTCAAGTTTCCATATTCCTCCAAGTATTTATTTTTTTCCACGGCTATATCATTTAAATGGACAACCATTTTGAAAAACTGTGTATTATATACTTTCATAGGCATAGCGAGGACAGGCCCCCCCCCTGTACTCCTCCTGCTTCTGAAATTGAATTATATATCTTTAACCATTATTTATAAATATTTTTCCGATATTGTACTCTGTATTTTTCGATATGAGTGAATAACTAATCTCAAAGAACTTGCAAGTTGTGTCACGTGGTTTATTTATTTTTACCTCCAAATATTTACGGTTTTAAAAATTTAAACTTTCAGATTTGTACAGCCAACATTTATACGTTTCGGATTTGTACCGTTCAGATTTTAACATTCCAGGTTTTCATGTGGAATCATAATAACCAGGGCTCGGAACTTAATGCTCTTAAAAAGTACTAGATATGCGTGCACTTATGCGCTTAAATAAGTACAATTATGCTCTAAAAATATGCACTTTTTTTTTTTTTTATCAAACAAAATTTTCATAATTACAAGTATTTTATTAATCAATGCCCATACTCTTAAGTTTGTGGATTTAATGAAGCATCGTAGATAATCTCAAAGGAGTATGATAAAAATGTAAAATCAACTTATATTTCCAGAAATAAATATATAAAATAAAATAATTGCTTGAAAAACGTTTTATGAATTAAATAAATTTTCTTTTAAAATTTTTCCATTAAATTATATGTATATTTGAAAAACCTAAATAAAAATAAAAAAAAAAACCGTTAAGCACCTAATTAAATGTATTTTAGTTTAATTTATTTAAGTTTAACTTTGTTATTACCTTAAAAATTGTTCCATTGAACCACTAAATATTTTTAAAATTATTTTCAAAGTTAAAATATCGTAAATTATTAACCATTAACAAATTTTTATACTTTGAAAAACTATGTACATTATTTCTTATATTTTTTTTATGTTTCTAATATTCAATAAAAATGGATTTGAAACACAGAGTAAGTACAATAATACATTTAATATCTAATGAAAACTCTAAAAATGAATTAGTTTTGTTTTTTTTATTACCAAATTTCAAATATGCTTTAAAAAGTTGTAAAATTAAGAAATATGTTCTTAAAACTACAAAATCACCAAATATGCAAAAATATGCACTATAAACTTTTAATATTTATTACGTATTGTTATGAAATTAATTCCTAGCTTATCTAGCAATAAATCTAATTGCTCACAAAAAACATGCAAATGCAACAACTTCCGAACCTTAGTAATAACGTTTCGGTAGTTAGTGCAAAGGTGGCAATAATAGTTTGTAATAATAGTTTTACTTATTTATATACCTGAATTTGTATTAATAATATGTGTACGTATTAAGTAATAGTGGTTGAATTGAGGAAGGAGGGGAAGTAAAAGCTGAAAATAGACAGTTTCTCCACAATGAACAGATTTATATTGCTTATAACATTACCTTACACAGCTATGAATTTGTGGCTTTATATTTGATTTGTTACAAGTGGATATCAACGGAAATTCCAATTTTAAAGGCATAATGAAACTAAACACAAATTATTCGGTGAAAAATACCAAGTAGGTCGTACTCTTCATAAATTTGATTAAAAACTTGTGTGAGATACTAATGATACTCAATACAAAGTATGTATGCAAAGTTGTTTTATCGAACACGAACTCCATACGAAATAATTTCAGATATTGGTTAAAATATAATAATATAATCATCTTGACGATTTGATGAAAATTAGTTACGATAACTTAAGTACAAACATTAAAAGAAAATCGTTAAAATAACATAATGTATTTTTTACATTAAGTCTTAAATACTTAATATTTACTTTTTTTTTTTTTTATGATTGTAATTTGGTAAATATAAATTAAGATCATTTAACACAAATAATATGTGTATTTGTTATTAATTTATGCGTGAAAAAAGTCATCAAAAGTGTTTTGGACCGCGGGAAGTTTGGTAATTTTCAATACGGACCTCCATAGAAATTAGTTGGTGATCATTATTATAGATTATATTTTGATACTGTTAAATAACACAAAAGTAATATTGTCAGTGGAAGAAAACAGAATAGACCATTTTTTTGGAGGAAAAGGGAAGTGGAGGAAAAAGACAGTGGGGAACTGAATTTTGGAGGAAAAAGGATAAAGCCTTTTTTTTTGGAGGAAAAGGGATGCGGCCATAAGGAGACCGTCATCGCGTTACAATGATTAGAGATACCTGTGTAATGCTATTGTTCGCCAACAAAGCAAATTTCGATGACCATGCGCTGTGCATGTTACTGAACCATTCGTTTCCATCAGTGCTGCCCACATTGTCGTCGTATACTTGACTATTTTTCCTCGTGACCGGAGCACTATCGTAATTGAACCAACTTTTCCTGCGCGTAGGTGGTGGGGTGTAAAACTGTTCGCCCGCATGGAACCTTTAAAAAAAAGACGTTATCGAATCAAGTGTTTACGATCAAGGCTTTGCACTCGAATTAATATTATTCAAATTTTACGGCGTTCCGGCGTGCGGGTGTTTAAAAACTGAAGCGCAAAACAAACATTTTTATATTCAGGTGTTCTGAAACCATTATCATTATAATTATTATTGATTATAGTAGTATATATTTGAGGATCCTGCGACCAATAATAAATGATCAGGAAACCCCCAAATTACCCGTATAAAATTTATACTCGATAAAAAAAAAAACGTGATGAAAACCCTGAATGACCTGTATAAAAATGTATTATTTAAATTTTTTTACACACAAGTCTTTATACATCATTATTGTTTACTAATTTTCAGTACACTAGTGTGTAACTTTTAACGCATAACTTTTGTGAATTTATTGAGAGAATAATCTACATGAAATTTGTGCGATTAAATATTAACACAATTGTGTACGAAGAATTAGATGACAATAATGATGAAAAGACATGTGTGTTGAAATTTAAAAAACTTAAAATATAAATTATTCACTTAATAAACACACAAAAGTTATGTGTTAAAATGTACACACTATTAAATAGTATTAACTAGTTTACTAAAAAGTAAAGTAAAGTAAAGTTTAGACAAGAAAGCCAGACATATTTCGCACCACGGATATTCTTCACTCTTAGGGTCAGATAAGGTTTGTATCATTTTAAAGAAACGATAAATCATTTCTTCATTCAGACGATTCTGAACGAAAGAAGTTAATAATATAAAGAACAATAATAGTCGTCATTTTCAACACACTCACCAAGAGTATCTGACCCGAACAGCGAAGAATACCCATGGTGCGAAGTATGTCCGGATTTCTTGTCTATACTTTACTTTATTTCACTTAACTTTTTTTTATTTAATATATAAAGGGAAAAAAATTAAACAAGGAAAAAAGATTTAGAAAAATTTCCAAATTTTTTTTTCACATTTTCAAAATTTTATTGCGTCAAATTGTTTCTCATATTATAAAGAAATAATAATAAAATATAAGAAAAACAATTAAGAAAATAAAAATGATTTACAGGGTCATCTCTTTGTATTTTGAAACATATGAAAGAGGAACATTTTCAGTTTGATTGAAATATTGTAAATAGGTGTTGATATTTTTGTTTTGTTTTTTTTTTTAATAAGTCCGCTTAATGCCTAGACTAGTTTACATAATTAGAAATCACTATTATTATCAAATTTTAATGATCTACCTATCTGAAAAATATGACAAATATCCAAAAAGGTTCTCTTCAATTTAATGTGATAGAAGAAGTAAACTTAGATTTTATGAAAACTAATTAGTTTCGATAAAAGTTAATTTCAAGAAATTAATAACAATAAATTAAGCCAAACGTATTTCTTATTTTCGGGAGGAGAGAACATACTCTTAGAATGATGTACTGTATTTTAAAGAAACGACAAATATTTTTTGATTAAAAGTTCAGCTAATTATATAGTAATTTTTGTATTACTTCGCACCACGGATATTCATCAATTCTCTGATCAAATACTCTTGTGGGTTTGTGGAATTTTAAAGAAATGATAAATCATTATTATAAATTATAATTAAATTCAATCAAAGACGATTCTGAACGAAATAAGTTAATAATATAAAGAACAGTAATAGTCGTCATTTTCAACATACATACCATGAGTATCTGACTCAAAGAGAGAAGGATATCCGTGGTGTGAAGAATGTCCGGCTTTCTTGCTTATACTTTACTTTGCTTTGCTTTACTTTATTTTTTTAAATGAAAATATAATATTATATAATAAATGAAGCTAAAAAAATTTAATAAAAAAAAAAATGTTAGAAAAATATTCAAATTTTTTTTTCACATTTTCAAAATTTTCTTGCGTCAAAATATATGATAATATTATTTTCTATCTATGTATAAATTTTCATAATGTTTGGACCAAAAAATGATGGTTTCTGAGTCTTTTTTGTTAAATTTTGGGTGGATTTTCCAAAAAAAAATGAAGAATTGAGAAATTTGAAAATGAAGATCTCTAAAGTATCAACTAGAAGCAAATCCGGTTTCAAAAAGTTACTGATCGAAACTTATGACCAAATAGATCTATATGGAAAAGTGTACACAGAAAAAATAAAAAAAGAAGAAAAAAGCCGGACATACTTCGCACGATGGGTGTACTTTGCACGATGGGTGGTATTCTCTTGACGGGCGAAACGATAAATCATTTCTTCAGTAAAACGATTCTGAACGAAGGAAGTTAATAATATAAGAAAAAAAAAAAAATGTTCGAAAAATGTCCAAAATTTTTTTTTCACATTTTCAA
>JAIPRM010014310.1:0-10839 GCA_025469315.1 Stegophylla sp. TES_Ste_2020
GATCAAAAAATGATGGTTTTCGAGTCGTTTTTGTCAAATTTTGGGTAGTTTTTTCCAAAAAAAACATTGAAGAATTGAGAAATTCAAAAAATGACCTCTCCAAAGTACAATGAACATAAATGTATGAAAATACACTTTTGGACAAGTATTTCTATACGAAAAGTTGTACACAGAAAAAAATAAATAAAAATATAAAAATAAACATCAATGTAAAAACACTAGCTTCTTCACTTCGTTCAAAATCTAAAATAAAATAAACATCATTGTAAAAACACTGTCTAGCTTCTTCACTTCGTTCAGAATCTAATAAAATTTATTTTGTCTATCTGAATACGTATTACGCGTTTCGGAGCAGCACTTCGGTCGTCGTCGCCACGATGCAATCGAACCGGCCGAAGAAGAGTAGTAATAAGGGGATAAACGACGGCGGCGGCAGTGGTGGCTGCGTGGTGGACTGATCTTTACGGGAATTATACACGCCAGGAATATGGCTATTATTGTTATCATTACTCTTATTGTTATTAAGGTACAATTAAACTTCGACTCATTGGATGAATAACGAGTGCGTACGATAATAAATTACATCCGTAGCGACAACGAGAGCCGGCCGTTTTCATTATATGCCTACTCGGCGTTATTACCCTATTTTTTTTATTTATTTTTTTTATTATTATATTTTTAATGTGTATTTCTTCCGTTGGATGTCATGTTTCCGTCGTCAACAGTGCACTCATTGTTCTGCGTCGTCGTCGTCGTCGCCATTACCTACCAAAATAATAATAATTATGCACGGAATAATCAGTCGTGCACGATATTTATGTAAGTATATATCAGGGGTGGCCAAATTTGTTGCTCGCAAGCCGCCTACGTCTCTCGTCGTGGCTCGTATGTGGCGAGCATTTCGTTTCCTAAAACACAACGATTATCTTGTTTTATAACATTGCATTTTTTTTTATCAATCGTAGTTTTTTTTTTTTTCATGTTAAACAATACGGTCTTTTAAGTATGTGAAAATAGAATTTTAAAAACAAAATAAAATTTTTCATTGTATGAATTTAGCATTGATGTATTTTTTCATATACTTTATTTTCGTGAGCTTAAGACCTGGGATTTTATTGATGTGATATTGGCTCGAAGTTATTCTTTAAGATGATGTGATAGTTAAATTTGAATGATATTTGGATTTAATTATTTTCACAGTTCAATAAAGTGATTCCCAAGAATAATATGTCATTCCAAAAATTGATTTTAAATTCAGTACACAGTTATTAGTTTTCGGGTTCTTTGAAATAGAGACATACTGACAAAAATCCACAACAGAGCGACAGTTCTACTTAAACTTTTCAAAACCACCACATCGTAATAATTCTAACAGTTCTATTCCGTGAAGTGCCTCAACTATTGCAATACGATTGATACAGGACATCCGTTTTCAATGACATTAACTAAAAATGGATTCAAAAGACATTTTTTGGCTCTCGACATAATTTTATTTATCCATGCGGCTCGTGAGCATATTCATGTTGGCCACCCCTGGAATATATTATTTTTGTCGTAAAATCGAAACAACAATTTTATTATTTATTAATATACATTGATGATTGTAGGGGTGTATCTAACAGCAGCGTTGTTTTATAAATGCGAAAAATAACCCGTATGCTGGAATCTGTTACAACTGAGCACAGACAATTTTATTTAGCGCAGAAAATTCAACGTGGAAAAATTCGAACTCGAGAAAATCTAGCTTTAGAACGAATAAGTTATGCGAAATTGAGGCATTTTAAGGTATTATAGAAGTATAATTTTAATGCACTTTATATTAAATAGAAACATATAAATTATATTTAAAGTTCTTTGCGAAGAAGCTGATGTTTTTACAATGATGTTTATTTTTTTTCCTTGTAAACACTTTTTCGCATGAAAATACTTGACTTAAATTTTCAACCAGCATTTTTTTTTTTGTTTTGTTTTTAATCACAATTTTCCTGAGTTCAACAGCCCCTGTCATTGCATTTTAGCTATTTAAAATTTTGCCCCCCTGAGTAATGATCATGCACAATATTTTCAAAATTCGTATTCCGCAGCGCTCCGCCGTAGCTTTCAGTCAAAAATGAACTCTTAAACCTCTCCCATCGACAATGTATAACTATGCCTCTGGTGCTTAGAGTAAAAAATTCTATTATTATTATTATTATTATTCATTATACGATGTTATAACAGTGTGGCGCACGCCTACTTATACATTATGATATTGTGCACATGTGAATTTAATATATACTTTTGTAGTTTCGTACATGCGTATAATATCGATTGTCGATAAGTGCAGTTTTTATTAGTACCTGAATATACGTTTTAATGAGAACCTATCTATTACGTGATATATTTCATATTATTTAGATAATACAATAATGCCATCATCCTGGTTTGCGTCGCAACGGTATATCGTTTATAACACGGTTTATAATGAGGTTTTTTTGCCTGTGAACAAGACGTATTTGAATATATTTTAGATTCTGAATAAAACGTAGAAGCTAGTCGATTTAATATAATATTTTAGATTTTGAGTTGAGCGGAAATGCTAGTGTTTTCACAATGATATTATAATTATTATTATTATTGTCATTATTTACTTATTCTGGTATATAATTTCTCTCGCACAAATACTAGATCAAAAGTTTGTACCAGTAACTTTTTAAGTGAGAATTTCGATCCAGATGATACTATAAACACGTCATTTTTTATTATTCTCAAATTTATTTTCGGAAAAATTACCCAAAATTTGACAAAATCGCCTTAAAGTTTGTATTTTTAAATAAAAATATTATAGATATAGGTAGATAATAATATGAATATTTTTTTGAAAGAAAATTTTTAGGTAAAATTTTTTTTAAATAACATTTTCTTCAATAAGCCGAATTTCCGCTCAGATCCGTTTTATTGGAGAAACAATTTATTATTTCTTTAAAATTTAAATCACCAACTATGTCTCTCCCAAGGAACGAAGAATTACCTATAGTGTGAAGTATGTCCGATATTATTTTACTCGTAAAATTTCTCTATAAGTGTGAAATTTTTGAGTGGGGGCTGTGTCTTTATAAGATCTTTTTCTCTATATTCACCTATGTGCCGAACAAAATCAACAGATTCTCAGATTAAAAACACATTATGTATCAGCTGTTCTTTCACAAGTTTTCAATTACAAAAAGCTGGCCAAGGAAAAGAAATGAAATTTCTCGCATAATAAATCAGCGATCCTATAATATAATATTTAATATTGTATTTTTTTTTTTTTTTTAACTGTAATAATTAGAAAATATAATTTGTCTTTATTTTACTATTATAAAAATATAAAGATTTTTTTTTTCTGGACCCTATTTATGTATTATTTTAATCTACCGGACTTCAATAGAAATTTGTTATCGACCCCTGCTTTATGTCGTGCTCTCTATGGCGTATGTTTTATGAAATTGTACATCCGTAGCGCTGTGAATTTGTTGATGGATCTATGTAATTCATGATTATTTTTTAATTCGACAGAGTAAATTCTCATTTTCTGATTTTTTTTTGTTATTTTTAAAATTTAATATTTTAAACGCTTAATACGTCATGGCGGACAACATATGGCACGTATTTTCGTCATCATCCACAGGTATTTCACATTAGTGTATTTCTATTATGCCAACAATTAATCTTTCATGTTTTATAACATTTTCCCTCCAAATGGTACGCTGTACGTATATTGATAGAAATTATTTTTCAAGTTATCATTTCGGGTTTGGAAAAAAAAATCAGTATTTTTTTTCATTTTAAACAAAAAAACAGTATTTTTTCATTTTAAATAAAAAAAGAGTTTTTTTATTAATTTTCTTTGTTTTTTTCGGTTTCAAACAAAATGTTTTATTTAATTTTTTCAATTGTTTATAAACATAGGCACTTAAAATATATTTAAAACGAACGAAAAAAAAAATTATTTGTTTTAAATCACTTTGAGATAACATTAAGAAATATTGCTGATAAATAAAACTAATTTTTTACTTCAAAATACCTATAACATTTTTTGCGGTCAACTAAGTAAAACGTAACGTCTATTTAGAATATAGAAGAAATTAGCCAGTCTTTAATGTTTTGGTAAAATATACGATTAAAAATATAACCATGATATTATATTGTAATTAGTTAAGTAGATATTTATTACCTAATTTAAGTTTTCATATTTCTAAGTGTAACATATTATAATATTATAAATCACGCTAACCTCTTATACTATAACTTTCCATATTATGTATTCCATCATCATCTATTCTAAAAAATGATTATCTTACTAAAACCATAAAATGCTATTGCAATATAATTATTAGAATAAGCGACCCACCCGAAAATCCTCGA
Organism: Stegophylla sp. TES_Ste_2020; assembly: GCA_025469315.1. Taxonomy (NCBI): domain Eukaryota; kingdom Metazoa; phylum Arthropoda; class Insecta; order Hemiptera; family Aphididae; genus Stegophylla; species Stegophylla sp. TES_Ste_2020. The sequence goes on from JAIPRM010014310.1 coordinate 4,387, forward strand.
ATTCCCGACAGTCAAATCCACACCGGATTGTTGGGTTTATAATATTAGGATATTATACTTACACACAGGAACAGTACGCATACAGGGACACCGGATCATAATATAATTTTTGGGGGGAAAACTAAGGACAATCAACCAATACACCGAAAATAATATAATACTTATACCTAGTCCAGATTCTTTTCCAAGCTGATTATTTGGATATATTAGGTTAACTAAGTTCAAACCTATATTTAGAGGGCCAAAACATACTCTTTGCCCCTCCAAAAAAAAATCCGGGGGGGCACCTGCCCCTCTTGCCTCCCCGGTTCCGGCATCTCTGTACGTATAATTAGGTATAGAAAATAACGACAACAGCGGGTGAGTATTATTCGGAATATAATGATTTGCAGTGACGTAACTTCAAAATTTGGGCCCGGGAGTGAATTTTTCAGCGGGCCCCCCTCATCTAGGTATATATATATATATATATATATATATGTATATATTAAGAACATCTTACCTACTAAAAAATTTAAAAATATTTTTTTTAAATATTATTATGTATAATATTAAATAGTTAATATATACGTAGTACGAGATACTCATACATTTCGTTGATTTAATAATATTCACACTCTTACGGGCTACTACGTAGTATAATAATAGTGATAATTTATAATAATATTTTGAATTATTAAAAAAAATATATATATTTAGTTTTATAATATTTATTATGATAGAAAAAAATAGTTTAAATTAAATATTAATAGTAAAAAAAAATTGCTGCGAACGGGCCCGGGTGCGACTGCACCCTCTGATCCCTCTTAGTTACGTCACTGGTGATTTGATATAAAGCTCCGGTCAGTAGCGTAGCTGAAGCTTCACCAAGGAGGGGGTGATTTGTAAATTATTCTTAGCAAAAAATATTTTTTCATCATTCTTATAATAGAACGCTCTTCTTTGCCGTTCAAATTTCTGACAATAATCGTGCTCTCTTACATTCAGTCTCTTTAAGCTAATTAAATAAACCATAGAACCATGTCATATTCATAAAAGTGATAATATATAACTCGTTTTTGTGTAAAAATTCGTAATTATCATAAAAGTAAAAGAATTTGATAGTACACATCTATTATTATAAATTTATAAAAGAAACAGGTATTTCATAAAAAATAATGTATAATAATTTGCTTAAATCTTATTACTAAAAAAATCATTGTTGTCAATGACAAATTGAATAAATTTCAAAGAGTGTTTCTTAATTTTACTCTAAATAAAATTTTAAATTGAGTATTATTCACTCGTATTAGTTACAAGTGTCAAAGCATAAATAGTTATAGCAAAATCGTATTTTTCTTCTTCTTTTAAAAATGGCCCTTGGTAAATGAACATTTATAATTATAAATGTATAATACTACATCTCGATGAAAAAAAAACCCAAGAAGGGGGTGATCCACCCATCGCCCTCCCCTCAAATACGCCACTGTCTCCGGTAGCGTTCGAGTGGCCCAGTCGGATAATATAATATCATTGATAATACCACAAATACAACAATTCTCAACAGTCGTAGTACACGATAAAATAATAAAAAATATGTTGAGAAAAATAACTAAATGCCAGCAATACACACGTTCGCGTGTGTAATAATAAAATACAACATTTTTTTTCACAGTAAGAGTATAAAACGGTACCTATGTAATATAATTACATTACAACGATCTTTGGACGTTGGTAAAACTAGTTAATTTAATAGCCCCTAACCCGTGTCCCTCTATACTGCAGTAATTATAACTCGTAGTTAATATCGCTTTTTATTTATTTATTTTTTTTGTTTCGACGTATATAGTATGTATAATATTGTGTACGGTTTGATGGTAAGTGCGACACGGTTTTTTTCCGTGTATAAATCATAAAACTCATAAACCCCATATTAACGCAGTTTGGACGAGAACGTTAAATGTAAATTGACGGGTTTTTTTTTCTGTTTTCTACTCACGCGTTCCTCGTCTGTGTGTGGAAACGGATTTTGGGAGAAAAAATAAACACCTAAAAGACGTGCACAGTGTCTAACTGAAGATGACTTAGTACTTTTAACGTAGATAATTCATTAATTTTAGATTCTGAACGAAGTGAAGAAGCTAATGTTTTTACAATAATGTTTATTTTATTTTCTGTGTACAACTTTTCGTATAGAAATAATTGTCCAAAAGTTTCGTTCAATAACTTTTTGAAACCGGATTTACCTCTAGATTGTACTTGAAAGAGGTCATTTTATGAATTTCTCAATTCTTCAATTTTTTTTTTTTTTTTTGGAAAAAACTACCCAAAATTTGACAAAAAAGACTCGGAAACCATAATTTTTTGATCAGAACTATATGAAAATTTAAAAATAGATAGAAAATAATATAAGAAAGATTTTCGCGTAAGAAAATTTTGAAAAAAAAATTTTGGACATTTTTCTAACATTTTTTTTTTTCCATTTACTATTTATATTATTAATTTCCTTCGTACAGAATCGTTTCATTGAAGATGTGATTTATCATTTCTTTAAATTCAATACACCCGTCGTGCGAAGTATGTCCGGCTTTTTGTTGTTGCAGTAGTGGTTTTTAAATGTCAATGTCACAAGGACCAAGTCAATTTTTTGAAACAAATATTTTTTGCTATATTTTTTTTCTTGATTTAAGTTGAACATTGTTCGTATTATTTTTACCAGTTGGTTTATTATTATTATTACATTTATCGATGTACGTATATTCAACGTGTACCAAATTATTTATGTCAACAACTGTTTCGAAAATGCCGGAAATCACCTGAACTACATTATATTGTAAAAAAAAAAAAAAAAAATCAAATAAATTAGCAGTCGCCGCAATATGAAAAAACGTCTTTTTTTTTTTTTTACGAAGTACAATAGTTTCGTATTGATATTGGCGGCAATCAATGAGTGTTCGCCCTAAACGTTCCGTACAAATAATAATACTCGTTAATTTAACAAATACATTTTGCGTGCTATTACATTTGCATCAATCATTCGACGATTTCGATTTTGATAAAAATTTACAACCAGCGACATGTTGCTGTCCACGATTACAATACCGGTTACGATTTTCGTTGCCATGTGCTTTGTAAGTATACGCATTTTTAAGAACGACATAATATAATAATATTATAAATTATTTTCTCATATTATATTATAAATGAAGGGTGGAATCAACGCGTAGCCAAAAACTACCACCGAATCGATTTATTTGAAATTTTCAGTAAACGTACTGTACTCGTTACTATGTGTGGTGGGTGCACTAAGAAAGGATTTTTCGAAATTCGCATTTTAAACGGTAAAAAGAGTAATAAAACAGTTAATTTTGAACGGTGGGCGACGCGCGTTGGCTAGACGTTGGTGCCCATATTTCCCCTTCCATGTCACGGCCGCGCACCACCGACCTGCTTAATACCGAACCGATCACGGAACCCCCCCCCAACTAGCCCAACCCCACCACCACCTACTTCACGCTATACCCGAGCAGTGAAAGTACACTGCAAATTAATGTAAACTGCAACTGTTGTAACCTTTGACTCATCAACCTCATTTATCAATACCTAATTTAAATTAATCAATTTATTTTGTTAGGTATATGAGTATGATATAATTGAATAAGAATTCAAACCAATTGTACGGATTCAAAAAATATACGACTGATGGTGGGGGGCATGGATCAATGGCCCTCCCCTTGGCTACGCTGTTGCTCAACACCCCTCCCCCAATATAAATTAACAATACTATTTATATAACATACTATATTGTTACTTGATTAATATTTTTTACCTATTTTGTACAAGTTTTTACGAATTATTCTCTATCCACCACAAATATAAAATATCTAACATATTGTCTACCCCATTAATCATTTCCAATAATAAACTCTTGTTCGAAAAATTTTAAAAGTCTAACAAACATAATAATATATGCCCTAGACTCTCTAAGCAGAAAATATTTTACTTTATTTAAAAAGTTAAAAATGAAACAAACGTATTTGTTTCATTTTCTTTCCTATACGGATTTCAGAAATTTTGCGTTTTGGGTGCACGCCGTGTATCCGTGTACTTTGTATCGATAACAGCGATATAGGGCACAGATGTTGCTACAATTACATTTCCAAACACATACATTATTGTAATATTCTGCCGAACAATATATTTTGCCATAATTATTATTTAATTATTTAATTAACAGCTATCGCCAAGTACCTATTTAGTATAAAATTTAAATGTGTATAAAGTAACATAAAATGACAATAATTACACTGTTGTTGCTAAATATTTCCAAAACATAGAAATAATATTCTATTTAATATTATAACCATTAGAAACAATATTTTATTAAAACGAATAACAACACAACTCATCGCTTATTAACTGTCAGTAAATTTGTTTACACATTAAGTAATGGATACACTGTTATTATTATAAATTTAATAACTTAATAAGTGATAACTAATAAGTAAACCCGATCAAAAAATATTTTTAATGCTGCCCTGTGCGTCCTGTGGTGTCTTACACCACTTAGAATGCGACGGTACTGGGTTTGAATCTTATCCGGTGAACTAAATATCGTATTTTGCACTATTATTCAACCGAGGCTGTCCAGAACTGGTGACACGATAAATAATATTAGTACTGAAATTATAGCGAATTAATGTTGATTCACGATATAATTAGAGCCTTTTAAATTTATTTTATTAAATAACATTTATATTTTTTATTGTAATTTGAAATGATGGATGGAATATTCCATTAGGTGTAGGGAAATATTATAAAAAAAATCAATTTTCGTTTTTCGTTAATGATAATATACGTACGTAGCAAAATTAAAACAAATAATGTTCAGTGCATGTATATTAGAATAATACAATGTAAGATCAATATACAATCACACAAAAATGAATTAATTTCGTTATTCTGGTCAAATTTCGACCACTTGGTGATGTTTTACACGAATAATGAATTGCACATTGCTTATTATATACATATAGCAAATGTTAAGCACATTGAAAGTTAAAATTATTGTATATTAAATAATGAAGCTCCGCTCATAATCGTTTAACGGACGAAATGATTTATCGTTTCTTTAAAAGTTAACACAACCACCGCCAAGAGTATCCCACCGGAGGTGTGAAAAACACCCCAAGATGCGAAATTAACAATTGTATGTATTAATATTTCTTCTTATTATTAATCCGATCGGAATCCATTTACCCAAGATTTAGGTGAATTTTCAACGAATTTCTAGTTTTAAAATGTATCATAATATTATATTCTAACGATTGAACGTGTAAAACGATTATTTCGGGTATTATTTGATAGTTCTTTGTTTCCTTTTTTTTTTTTGTATTATTATTATTATTATTTTTAACAGAGAAGATCTGAGAGCAATACAGTAGTAGAATGCCACTCTGATGGAACATTTTTTAATGAAGCAGTTAAATATAAAAATATAGAATATATGCCAATAGTGGTCACAACATGTCCAACGTCGCTTATGGACCAATACGTAGAGAAGAAAATACATGAGAATGGATACGAGATTTTTATCAGAGTACGTGTAGACAACAATAATTGCCTCTTGACTAACGAATTATTACATAAGTATCATAATAAATATCTAAGCCGAGAAACGTATCCCAAAGTATTCATGATGATCGAAAACCAATTGCATACCGCAATGTGGCTACCTTCGTGTCAGACAAACATAAATGCATTTTTAAGTTCTATTGCGAAAACAAAACCGATAATAAATGGTGATGTAAAGTCCGTAACAGAGGATATGGCGAATCGAATTTCCATTAGAAATATGGAGGAATTAAACAGGTTAATTGCGGCAAATCAGATGGAAGGCTCGTCTCAAAGGCCCCCGAATAGTAATTTGGGAAGACCGCATCGGACGAATGCCATGACTAGACAACAGGAGAAGAAACCTATGAGAATCCCGGAGATGGTGTTCCAGTCGAGTGACCAGCGAGGAAAGCGGGCCAGTAGTGCAAGCTATGATGTCCCACACACGCAAATAATCAGGACGCAGATGCCAACGCAGCAAGTGCGGAGAATTGAGCCAGATGATGACAAGTCAACTTGGGGTTTTGATTTGGATATAAGACCTCCGTTTCAAAAAAAAAAAAAGTCACCATCATCTCCTTAAAATAGTACTCTAGTATTTATGAATAAATGTTGATAAATTATGCATTCCCCTCTTTAATCCTAATAAACCAGAAATTATTTATGAAGAAGTTTTTCGTCATTTTTTTTTTTTTTTTATAGTGTTTAAGATATTTTTTTCACAATTTTTGGGTCATTTTCGATTTTTTTTTTCTTTTTCTTTTAGGTCAAAAACAGTTCGTCTCGGACGTAGGCTGCGAAACGTTTAGGTTGTATTAAAAAAAAAAAAAAAAAAAAAAAAATATATTATAAAAAAAA
>JAIPRM010014311.1:0-10838 GCA_025469315.1 Stegophylla sp. TES_Ste_2020
AATATTTTGGGATATTTTCACAAGAACACAGAGTATACGACCTTAACCAGTAGATATACGGTATTTATTCAAAATAATCAGAAGGTATACGGCGTATACCAACGTATACCCTCCACTACGGCCCTGACCACGAATAATTTTTGTTGAATAAAATATCCAAAAATAAATTCAAAACCCACAGTCCCTTTGAATGAAAAATTCGTTTATAACTTTGATTTTTACGAAATAATCGATTTTAATCAAAATGATATATAAATCTGAAATTACTTTCTACGGTATATTTTTATTTTACTATTCAGATTATAAGTGATCAAAAAAAAAATAACCTAGTAACTGCCCAGTCTTGCCAACATGCGAATAATATTCAAGTGGTTTTTTTTGGATTTTTTTTAATGTTTTAATGAATCTAATATTATCAGTAATACATCACACATTGCGCTCATATGCGGAAATAATTACGTCGGTGAAAATCGTCGTTTTGAACGTCTTGTGGCACTACTGCAGCGTTTCTGATAACGATCGTAATGCGTTTTTTCATTTTGTCCTGCATGCCACACGACAGGTCGTTTTAACGGTTCTCGATGTTTAGTTTTTATCGTCCAATATTCAATGGTGGGAGGTCCGGGCAGGGAAGGGGGAATAATCTAATTAGCTACGAGACACACTGTGCAGTTATACGTATAATATAGACTAAGCAGTCGTCGTCGAGAAGCAAACAAAGGGAATCATCGAACCTGTATCGAGATGAGATACAATGTAACGCATTGTAATATACATATTATAATATGTTTTGTGCATAATAATATATTTGAACGTGAAATTGTCGAGTGCCGTACGCACTGTGCGCGGCGCAGTCCCTGGGTAAACAGCGGTGGTCGAGTGTACTCGAAAAATTGCGACAGAAAAATCAAGAGAAAGAAGGAGAGACACACCATCACTATATTACATCCGATATTGTGTATTAAAATATTGTAATGGCATTATGGATTGCGAAATTGTCAATCGAGCCACGTTTCACCGCAGCCGCTGGTCGTCGTCGATGCGAGCTCCGGCCCGAACGCAATGAACGGAATTATTATTATTATACTTGTTATTATTGTTTGATTGCGTTTATTGTGTTCGTTATAACACACGGTCGGTTACTTACATAAGCACTTTTTTTTTCTCCTCGAAATTCCGTTGCAGCTTACGCCGCCGCAATATATTTACGTACCTACTACCTATGTATATAATAATTAATATTATTATTTCGCGTAACAATAAATAAACAAAATAAATAAATAATAATAATAATATCGTTTCTCTCCGTTACCTACTGCTGCAGAGTATATTATTAAATGGTAATTCGAATTCGCTTTTGCAAATACGAACGCGAAACTCTTAACCTTTTAAATTTTAAATTCATCGCGGCATCCATATTTCATTCTTTGTCCTGCGAGTCTTGCGCGCAAGAAAATAATATCTTTTTTCCCGCCCAAGTCGGTAAAAATATTATGTTCCGGAAATAATATTAAAATAGCTCTCTGTCTCTGTCTCTCTCTCTCTCTCTTACACACACGCACACACACACACACACACGCCTAGCCGTCTCCCTTTTGTACGAAAATAATTTCCCAGACCCGAGGGTACTCAGAGAATGCCTGTACGCAGTACGTGTATGTGTACGTATACGTGTGCCCTATACCTGTTCGTTGTTGTTGACATTCACCACATTCGCAGATTGAAATGGAATATTCTATTGCAGTCGCCTGATTGCGTATCCATCGTCGTCGTCGTCGTCGTCGTCGTTCTGCCGCGGGACTTAGGAAAATTTAATTATTATTGTGACATGCTTATCGTAGCATACACGTACGTCGTCGTAATTCGAAATCTGATCGAGTGGTATCGCGAGAACAAGAGTGCCGGTGAAACGTGGAGAAAAATCTTAATTCGCAATCGCTGCCGTGTTATATAGTATATGGTTTGTGTTAGTTCGGTATTCCAATTTTAAATTGTTCAAGACAGCCGTTAAGTATTTCCAAAGAGAATACTAATATTTTAACATGTGGTATGACGACAAAAAAGATGCATCATTTTGATTGTGGTAATTATGGTATCGATCAACTCAAATTGATAAGAATAATGTAGATACAGCGTTTTACTTTTGGACAGCCGAGCTCATTTGTATCAATGGAGCCTTGTCTCTAGGCATTGAAATTTTGAAGACCTCTATAGGTCTATGTATAACCTTTCATTATAATATGTCTAGCTATAAAATTGTTCTAATATTGATACTTAATACTTTCGAAATATCGTTTCAATGGGAATGACTACAATAATTATTCTAAATTCAAAAAATAATAATCTGTCTAGTGTTTTTCTTTTTTTTGCCCACTTTATTGTGTAAACATTGTCTGATTGCTAGTAATGATTTAATTACGTATTAAACGAATGACGGTCTACAAATTAACCATAAAAGTAGTTCGGTTTCCTTATATTTTCATTCGCTACTCGATGATAAATCTCTGCGACAAATGATCCGGAGGCGTTGATTGTCAATAGATTTTCCCGACGAAACGATACGTTTTTCCGGATCAGTGGACGAGAAAGGAAGGAGGAAGAAGGAAGAACATTAAAACGCCGTCGGCCATGTAGACGTCTCGGAAACATACACGACAATCGACTCAACTGGTTTTTCGTCCTAAACTCATAGGCAACGTAAGCTTATAGAGTCGCTCAATCACTCCCCTCCCCCCCCCAATCTACTCCGTCATCAAATACTTTTTTACAACAAGTTTTCGACGCACAGAGTCGTGTTTTACTCGCAATTCGTATCCAATGTTTCCGCTGTGGAATAGACCACGTAAAATATTTTCCAAAAATTCGCCAAAACCTTGCTGCGGTATTCAACGCGTGGATCGAATCGTAATATTAATAAAATACCAAAAACGATGTTCAACAAATTATAAGGAGTCAAAAAATATAAAAGAAAAAAAAACGATCTTCTCCACTCTGCTGACGACGAAATGTGTCTGAATAATACCACGCTGTCTCGTTATGTCACGTCGTGTCTGTGGTCGACAATCGATCGGACGGGAGAGGGGGAGGGGGGGGCGAGTGGCAACCGTGTCCAAATCTCGGAAACTCGCGCGTCGCGTTCGCGTGACAATGTTCCGGCGCGTCGCCTCGATCGTCGTCATAATGCATAGCCAGGTAGGTATATACCTATAACCTGGTATATACCTATTACCCGACCAGCGGTATGGTATCCGAAGGAATATAGTACGTGACTTAGGGGCAAAGCCGCAAGAACGCGTGCCCGGCGTGGCGCGGAACGTATACACGTACACGCGATGCGTATATTTCGAGGTCCGACTTATAATAATACATGTTATATTAAATTATACACTCTTCTGGTTTTCCTACGTGTTTTTTTTATTTTTTATTTTCATTTTTTCGTTTTTCCCATCTAGGCCCTCCTCGTATTATTATTATTATTATTATTATTATTATATTATATCACATCGGCTCCAGCGCTCTCCGTACGTGATCGTATTTTCCCGTCGTCCGACACCGCAAGACGCGCGCCATCATTCGTAATAATAATAATAATAATAATAAATACATTTGTCGTACACACACACACACACACACACACACTTGTATGAGCGTTAGTCCATGTTATTATATTATATTGTACGCGATATTTTATTATTGTTATATTGTTATTAAATTTTATTGTTCGTTACTCGCGCGCGCGAGTCGAGTCTTTCGCGTACGTTTCTTTTGAATATAATAACATATATTTTTATATTATGCGGTATTCCTCGTTGACCCGCGCTTATTGTTATTGTCATTATTACGTACGTGCTGCAAGTGGCGGATAATACGCACATACCGATCGATTGTTATCTTTTAATGATATTTTTTATCCGCCAGCCCGCTGACAGACAGACGACTATCGTTTCGGATAGTTTTCGTATGCATGTGTGGCGATTTCGACTTTTGTGTGATTATAATATCCGCGCGGGAAGAAAGAAAACTAGAATATTACAAAACACGTACGTTCGTATATAATATTTCGTCGTTTTTCGCGCACGCGCACGCTTAAGATTTGATACGGCCGTCAATTATAGGAATTATTGAATTATTATTATTCGAGAGGAGATGTCAGCGCGACGAGTTTTATAATATAATATTAGTAGCCCCGTCTCTGTCCGTCCACTCGTTATCACCGGTTTAATACCGAATTTCCAAAGAGAAAATTAAGTTCGACGGCATCATGACGTGTATCATTTACATATACGTAAATCGCCCGACAAAGAAGTGATGGCCGGTTTTTAATTTTTTTTTTTTTTTTATATCCATAACTCATTTTAACGTCACGTTCTTTTTAAATCCGTTAACGAGTGATTACTGTCTAAATTCTAACCAATAGTCCTGCGTGGATCGTTTTCCTCGAATCGCACCATTTGTAGGTTGTGACAGAGGCTTGCTGAGCACATAATCTTTAATTAGTATTACTAGCTTTTTTCTTCTTGAAATCGTACGGTCTGTGTGAGGGCCGGCAAATAAGTGACTTTCGATGACACTGGAAACACTTCCAATATAAACCTCTTCATATATCACAAATTTTAACTACATTAAGAACATATTGGCTTTTCAACGACTTGTTTTTTGTGTCTACTACCGCGATTGCAGATAGTAAAACATGACTCAAAATTTCGTTTAGTCCCTCTTAAGATTAAGCATTTCTTCGGTCTGACACTTTAAAGTGATATTTTTTCAAAATGTCAAAAATGTGAAAAAACCACAGAATATTTGAGCGAAAACAGTAAAATTTATAAAAAAGAATATAGAATATATATAATATACTTTCAGCGTATCTTTAACAAATGATCTATTTTATTGATTTATACGTACCACCAAAAATTGAATTAGAAACATGACATTTTTTCACCAATTTTATTAGTGTTATACGGATAGTATAAAATAATATATTGTGTTTAGAAAAATAGTACTGAAATTGATGCATGTAATGTTATTTTATCATGGCATGTATTAATCAAATTCTAGTTGCCATCACTGGCCTAAGTGAATGTCGTGACGTGTGAGTGTAAAGTGACTCGAGGGCTTGGGCAGGAGGTCACATTGCAGTTGCGAATCGTGGACTGGCTTCGAGAGGTCGATTTATACAGACGGTCCCTAGACCGATTCCGTTTCAGACGTCAAGGAGTTTTCGATGCCGTGCCCACATATTTTAGGCGTGTCGCGCCGCGTACACGATTTATGACTGACTGTTCGTCTCGAAGGCCTCGCGTACGAGCACTAATGATATCATTTAGATCAGAAGAAGTAATCGTATTTATGTGCTAATGACATTAATATACATTTATATTTTTTCGCTAAGTAACTTGCCGCGGAAGGTTGGTCGGCGGGGGAATAATATGATGTACGACGAACGCCAAAATATATGTAAATACTGAGACCATTATTACGAGTTACGAAATCGCGACTCACCACGACAAACCAATGTGAATTTGTCAAAAAGGTTTTATTGTTTGTATAATATAACACGTAAAAAAACACGTTTGTGTGTGCGCACGCGCAAAAAGTGAAATTCGCGTTGTCCCGGTCGGCGGGGCAGCAACAGGTGTTTCCGTCCGATCGTCAGGTGAGTGCAGTTCACCTGTGGCCGAGTGCGAACAGAAGAAAAAAAAACCATATGAAAATGTATTATTATTATGCGTAGTACGCATGCGATTATCGTATGACGTGTCGTTTTATGTTATTAAAACCAACGAAAAATGAATATTTCATTTGTAAGTACATCTGTTGGCTTTGAGAATATTTGTCAAAACCTGATATATCTTTTGGGTATACCTTTTGACGAGGACTGCGATCTATAAACCACTTTAGGTCTGCTCGTCACCTGCACTTACCGCGGTTGACTTTGAACGCGACTCGACATTAAAATGGAAATTATGTATTAATGGAAATTCACCGCAAAGGTTTGTCCGCGCTAAACACCGCGCGGAGTCGAGTGCCGTGCAGCCACAGGTCGACTCGATTCGTCGCATAATATCATTAACAAACGCACGTTCCGAAACGTCGAGTTTTTCTATGTCTTTTTGCAAGACACTAAATTGCTGCAGTAGTCGCATATTATTCTATTCGCGCGTTCGTCTGTGGTTTAATATGTTAATTACCACTACAACAGTATCTGTCTAAGTCTAACTTCGGTCTAATATGTTATCTATACCGACAAAAATTTGATATTTGACACGAAAACCTGTTTTTTAACTCAATATATTTACAAGTCCACGTTGATTGTAGGTTATGTGCACGAAATTTGTTTCGAGATAATTAGTGAAAATTTAAGTGATCCGTGTGGGAAACTTTGAAATTACAGGCCATGGACTCCTTCGCAAAAACAGAGAATAATCAAAGTTTCTATGACGCAAAATGTAATTTAACCGTTGTAGTAGATTACATACTGAACCGAAAAAGTGTTGATGGATACTATATTTTATTATGGAACTTATTGCATTATAGCCTCGCGTTTTACCCGCATTCAGAAACTCGTGTATATCCGTCATGCAAGCGCAGATTCAGAGGGGGGCTATGGGGGCTCGAGCACCCCCTATCATAAAAACCACACAACACGACATTATATAAAAATATTAATTGACTGAAAAATACGACATTTTTTTTAACGCAATCGCTTGCTATACTTACGTGAAATTGAAATTTAATAAATTGTAGGCAGATAAATTTACTATAAAAAATCTGGAATAATGCTCACCACGGGTTTTATTCGATCCTTGAATGAGATTTATGGGTGTGTTAAATTTTAAAGACACGATAAATCATTTTAAACTTTAAAGGCATTTTTGTCCACGTTTGAGTTGTTTTTCCAAGATTTTGAACAAATTATTGAGAATTTCGAAAAATGTATCATTCATAAAGTTGCTGGTCGAAACTTATGGAAAAGAATTTCTATATAAAAAATAAAATAATCATCATTGTTAAAACACTAGATTCTACATCCCCACTCGGAATGTAAAAAGTAAAATAAACTGAGTAGATACATTAGTAATAATTAAACAAATGAAGTGAATAATTTATTAAATGTTTTTTTTTTTTTTTTTTTGTTCTTATAATAAAGATATAAATATATAATTATTGTACACAGAGATTTATAGTATTAAGGTGTAATTAGTAGTTAGCTGCTATTAGTACCACCCATTCATTTCTATTGTACAGTACCTCCTATTTAAAATTTCTGAATCCGTGCTTGCCGTCATGGCTCTCAATGATAATAATAGTGATAGAATAAATGTGTGTGATACCGAGTGGTAACTTGCTTTCCGTCGGGTATAATATATTAAATCCGAACAGGCTATAAAAATGTTAATTCCCTCGGATGGTTATTGAGTGAGAATCACCATTATCAAATATGGTTATAGTAATTTTTATGGTATACAGTCGAACGTACCGGAGCAACTACTCCCATCGGTAATAACCGAGCAGGCGGTGCTTCCACCAAGAGCCGTCGCGTCGTCCGTAATAATATAATTACCCAAATCAACCGATTCCGACACACGTGTACAATATTATGTAAATGTAGGTGTGTGTGTGTGTGTGTACGTAGTAAATATATGCAAATAGCTATTGTGTGACAGAGAGAAAAAACGTCGCGAAAATATTGGTCAGCAGTGGAACGGGTACGAGGCGTGTCACAGGAGCCACCGCTGTTGATTTATATTATAATTAATTATAATAATATTATTACATTGTACGCGCGTACACAGCAAAGTCTTTGGCGAATTTTAACATGACGTATATTACAACAATAATAATAATAATAATGATGATAAATATTAAAACGATAATGGCGGCGATTATAATGCATAATAATGTACAAATACTCAAACTGTATTGTAAACGTACCTATGTGTATACAGACACAGACGATTTGGCCGGGTTAATTTGCATTCTAACACCGTTTCGCACAACACACGACAGACGGTTTTTTTTTCCACTACTTATTCTTCTTCGTGTATTCTCGTGTAGTACAGTATGTGTACGTTGCATGTGTATATATATATATATATTATTTTTTATATTTATAAATATATATGTACGTATTTACACGTAATATATTATGCGCCTCTTCGCGTGAGACTACAGAAAGAGAGAGAGAGAGAAGAGACGTTCCATGAATTATTAATGATCGTCCCAGCCTGGTACGGGTTGTGCACAGGTACACGGAGGACGACGCGCTAAAGATTACTTCACCGTAATCGTAGTATATTATTATTATTATTATTATGCTATTCCGTGCAGTACGCGACGACGACTACAATGGCAATTTGTCTTTGAGACGGACTTCGCGAGCCACGAGACTTGCACTCTGGGTACACCTCAATAATAATACGCACGCACGTACGTTTGTGTGTGTGTGTTTTTTTTTTTTTTTTTTTATTATTATTATTTTGTTATAAATAAGACTTTTACGCGTTCATATTATACCAGGGTTGGCTAAATTGTGGTTCGCGAGACGCATGCGGCTCTCGTCATGGTTGTATGTGGCTCGCATTTCGTTTCTTAAACAACGGTTATCTTGTTTTATAATATCGCATTTTTTTTGTCGATCACATTTTTTTGATTTTGAATGATTACGGCCTTAAGCGCGTGATAAATAGAATTTTAAAAACAAAATAAAATTCCTTCGTTGTATGAATTAATATTTGATATTTTAGAATTGATATATTTTTTCATATACATTATTTTCGCAAGTTTAAGACCTGGGTGTTTATTGTTTTTTTGATTGGCTCGAAGTTATTCTTTAACATAATATTTAGTTATATTTGAATGATATTTAGATTTGATTATTTTCACTGTCCAATGAAGTGCTTCACAAGGATAATAATATGTCATTCCAAAAGTTGATTTTAAATTCTGTGCACAGTCATTAATTTTAGGGTTTTTTTTAAATAGATACATGTTGACAAAAAAAAATCCATAACAGAGCGAAATTTCTATTGAAACTTTTCAAAACCACTAACATCGTAGTAATTTTAACAGTTCTATTCCGTAATGTGCCTTAACTGTTGCAATACGATTGAAACCGGACATCCGTTTTCAATGTTCTCAATTAAAACTAAAAATGGATTCAAAAGACATTTATGGCTCTTTGTATCCATGCGGCCCGTGAGCATATTCATGTTGGCCACCCCTGTATTATATTATAGAGTACGAACAGAATTCGATCGGGCGATTGTGACGCGAGATGTTATAACAGAAAAAAGAAAAATGAAAAAGTGCCACACGATATAACTGCCTGTAATAATACGTATACCGGTGTCGGCTGCAATGCGTGTGCGTTATCGAGCCGATCGACATTTCCAAACGTCTGCGCCGACGTCCGAACTCCTTGTCTGTGCGATGATAATTTATATCGAAGTCGACCGAGATCGCGTATAAATTAAACAACGACCGGTAAAATTTCAATACTCGTACGCTGACGGTACACGCGCGAAAAAAACGTTTTCGCTCATCGTTCGTTACTGGTTTAAACACCGTTCGGTACAGTGGCGTATTTAAGGGGAGGGCGATGGGCGATGGATCGCTCTCTCCTTGGATTTTTTTTTCCATCGAGATGTAATATTATAATAATAAAACGTTCATCTACCGAGGGCCGTTTTTAAAATAAGAAGAAAAAGACGATTTCGCTGTAACTGTTCATACTTTGATACTTGTAACTAATACGAGTGAATAATACTTGATTTGAAATTTTATTTTGAGCGAAATTATGAAATACTCGTTAAAATTTATTCAATTTGTCATTGACAACAATAATTTTTTTAGAAACAAGATTTAAACAAATTATTACACATTATTTTTTATGAAATACCTGTTTCGTTAATAAATTTATAATAATAGATATGTACTGTTAAATTCTTTTACTTTTGTCATAAATACGAATTTTTACACGAAAACGAGTTATACCTATATTATCAATTATAGAATTATTATTATCAATTATGAACATGACATTATTTATTTATTTATTTTTTATTTTTTATTAAGTGCTATAAAACCTTTATATATATATACAATTACATAAGTATACAAAATACAAAATAATATTATAGCATCCCTTTCAAAAGCTAAGCTTGTGCTGAAAAGTAGTGTGCTAAATACAGTTGAGTTTAAATTACAACATAATGGTTAACATAAACGAAGACATGCATTAAAATATTTATCTAGTTAACTTTACTGTTTTCTTCGTTCAGAATCCATTGCGCTTACCGACAACCAGATCATATTAATAGTAATAATTTTTTAATTAATGTTTTTTTTTTCTGTTACAGGTACGTATCCATGTTAGTTCAAGATTCGGTTTGGTTCGATTCGTGAAAACGTTCGATTGTCACACATTTTAGTACGTTTATTCAACAATTTTCAATAGTTTTTCATTTATCTGGGAGAACCTTGCTGAGAATCAAGTAAAATGCATTTCTAAAAAAGCCGGACATACTTCGCACGATGGGTGTTCTTTGTACGACGGGTGGGATTCTCTTGACGGGTGTATTGAATTTTAAAGAAACGATAAATCATTTATTCAATTAAACGATTCTGAACGAAGGAAGTTAATAATATAAAAAATAAATGAAAAAAAATAAAGTTAAAAACATGTCCAAAATTTATTTTTTACATTTTCAAAATTTTCTTGCGCCAAAATCTTTCTTATATTATTTTCTACCTATGTTTAAATTTTCACATAGTTCGAATTAAAAAATGATGGTTTCCGAGTAGTTTTTGTCAAATTTTGGGTATTTTTTTCCAAAAAA
>JAIPRM010014312.1:0-10838 GCA_025469315.1 Stegophylla sp. TES_Ste_2020
AAATTTGAATTTGGACCTCCCAAAAGTACCCTCTTGAACGAAATTCTGTTTCTAATAGTTCTATATGAAACATTTGGACAAGTATTTCTATATGTAAATATGGACACATAAAAAAACAAACATTATTTTAAAAAGCACTAACGTCTTCCCTCCCCTCAGAAGCTAAAAATATGTATTGTGATATATTTTTACCTTGTTAATTATTTTATGGTTTATTTATTGTAAAAACAAAGTACCTACGTAGATTATTTTATTTTGCCGTGATAATTATTTTAGATAGGGTTTGTGGCCTGCACTAACACATGATGCGCATTAAAAAAATAAATGAAATGACGCCTCTGATTTATATTAAAGTATAATAAGTATTTAGGTAGTTCTATTGATCGAGCACCTCCTACATATGATTTCTGGATCCGCGCCTGAGTAAAACGGGTTTGATTTAGATAAAGGAAAGGACGAGAAAATATGTACCGAGTGGTGCGTAATTTCGGGTGTAGAGAGCTTGCGGTTTTTCGCGTTATGCGTTCTCATCATAGTCTAATGGAAATGCAATACATTCGCCACTCGTCGCGAATCAAAGTTTAACGTATTCCGGTGTAACGAATTCTCTACACGGAATCGCCGTGTATACACGTTGCGGCTGCGACGTTTCACTATCATTACAACACGGTTCAAGTTAAACTTTTGCCGACGACGACGGAAGCGGCGGCATGTAGCGAACAATCGGTTCGCCAAAATGGCACCGCCATTACCGCCTTCATACGTGTAAATCCATTGCGGTAATCGATCAAACTTTTCAACGTTTTCGGAACACTCGCGGTCGAGTAATCGTATTTATTTTAGTCACTACCGCGATGAAGTACCGACGCGGTACCGTTTTTAGATGGAGTCCAAAAAGGCACCGAAATTTTTGTTTTTATGGCGCTTGAATGGTCTCGGCGTAACTAGAACACGAATTAGAGACGTTTGAAAACTGTTTCTCGATTCTTTTATAGTCTTAAAAATTTAACTGGAGATACTTGTAAGTATAAATAACAATGTCTATCAGGAGATTATCTTGGGAAAAGTCTCTAATTACCTTAAACGACCCTCCAAAAATCGAATATTTTGCTTCTCAATTAAATCAAAATACTCAGATATTATTATAACTCAACTCTTACTATATTAAGGATTTTGAGCTATTTCATAACTAAAGATTATAAAAGAAGACGAAAATACATTTAATTTGATTGATGGTATAGAAGTCTCTAGGTTCACTAGAACCAGAGTTATGGCAGTTTTAAGATTGCATAGTAGATTTTCTAGAATTTATGCTATAAAATTTATAAAACGGCATAATTGAACTCATTTTCATGTCAATTTTTAAAATATGCAAAAATACTGTTTTACAGATTTCATATCTTAAATTCTAGAAAATCTACTAAATAATTTTTAAGCTATCATAACTTTGATTCTAGTGCAATTAAAAACTTCTACCATCAGTCAAATTAAATGTATTTTTGTCTACTTTTATAATCTTTAGTTATGAAATAGCTCAAAATCCTTAATATAGTTAGAGTAGAGTTAAAATATCTGAGTGTGTTGGCTTACTTGAGAAACAAAATACGAGTAATCGATTTTTGAATTGCCATATAAGCTAACTAGAGGCTATTCTTAACATAATCTTCAAACAGATATTGTTATTTTTATTTCGAACTACCTTTAATTACATTTTTAAGTCATTAAAAGTTTTGAGAAACTAAATCGTCACTTTAAAAATGTAAAAAAGTGTAATTTTCACCAAAATTACAAGTTTCAAACGACTGTAACTCATACCCAAGTTGGTTTAAAAAAATTTGGTAAGAAACAAAGTTAAAGCTTATGCCAATATCATTCAAACACAATGATCTAAAAACTACGTGTTTTTTTGACTGCCACATATAAATGGTCACATTTTGATAGATTTTACCTTCACTAATAATGTCAAAAAAAAAATTCCAGTGAAAGTCAAAGTTTCGAAACTTTTTTTATAAAAACTAACATGAAGCTAAAAGAATTTGGAATTCACATAATTAAAATCGACCATATGGTAAATAAATATGACTCTTTGAATAAAGGTCAAAAATAGGTTAAAAAGGGCCTATTTTGGGTCTTTGGCAAGGGAAAATGCACCGGGAGGGCTAAAAATTTGCCCAAAGACTTCTTTTCTAAGGTACAACAACATACTAAAATTTGAGGAAAAATTCGCGACCCTACACATTAGAAGTTATGTCGAGATAAAAAAAAATGTTACTCATATATTACATATGTACGTACATAATTTTGGAATTTATCATTTTTATTCAATAATATTTTTAATTTTTAATATTATGATCAGATTTCATGCAATAATTCTTCTTTTTTACCATTAATAGCCTGAACTTATTAATAAACATTTCAATATACCAATCGGAAAATATCACTGGTTAAAAAGATTGTATACATAGTACCTACCCTGTGAAAGGACTTGGATTTATCGCGATGAGATCGATTTTTTTCCTACAAAACCCGTATTACTACATATAATAAATATTTGTTCCAATTATTTTTTCCTCGACCAAATGATAATTTTTATATACTTTACTTAATAAACCACATTTTAATTTAAAATACAAACTTTTAATTATCAAAAGTAAAACGTGCTTTATTATTATGTTAACAGTGAGTTAAAGCATTTTAAATTACATAAAATTCTGTTTATTCTCCATTATGTGTTCGCATCGTGCGAAAGAGGTTTCTTCTTTATTTATTTCTATAAATTTTCATTAAAATAGCCATCAGTTATATTTGTTTAAATCATTGATAATATATTAAAAACAATATACATTAATTTCATTAAATTTTAAGGAAAAATTCCTTTATGACGTGTTGAAACAAATATCAATAACTAGGATAATGAGGATAAAAGATAAATAAAATAAGGAAAAAATGTAATTACAAGTTTAATTCTACCACCATTCTTTCTCTCTACAAGTATACTTATAACGTTATCTCTTTTAAATGAACATTATACATATTGAACATCTTTGTTAACAAGTTTTTACTTTAAAAAAAGTATTCCGAAATGATTAGTTTTTGGCAAAGTGCTTATAGAAATTTTGGGATAGTAAAAATTAATTTCATAATGCGCACATCTCAAATACATCATTTTTACCCGATTGCGAAAAAAGGAGCGTTATGTGTTTAAGTATAATGTATATGTGTATGTATGTTTCCAGCTAGCATTTAAACTAATGGAACAATTTTAACAAAAACGATGTCTTTAGATTTATTATGACTAGATCTCGAATGTTGATGACTACGCATGTATTTTTTATTTTTTTTTTTTTTTTTTGAGGGGGGAGGGTAGCTAGAATTATACCCGAATACGATACAAATTCGATTCATTAAGTCTAGAATGCAAAAATTCAAACTTATTTTGCATATATTTGCATATTTGAGATTTTTGGGCATATGTTAATTATTTCTATAGATATAGTAGCATATTTATAAATTGCAAATACAATGATATATTTTACTTTTTTCAAATTATTACTAATATTTAATGGTCACCGTTAATCTTATTTATATACCTATTATGATATATTATATGAGATTATATTAGTGAAGTTTATCTGCAAGTAAACGATAACATAACATTTAAAAACTGTAAAGCATTATTTTATAGATAAATCATATAGATACACAATAATGTGAGAAACTTTTTTGGCAAGATTTTTGGAAAAAAATTTCTAATAATTTTTTTCTCATCAAAACTTTTTTTTTTTCCTGTCGTCAGTTAATATTGGGATATAAAACAAAATATTATTTTGTGTTATATTAATAAACTTTACAATTTTTAAGTAAAATTTTTTTTTCCAAGCTTAAGCTCCACCTACAATATTTTTATTGAATAAAGGATAAATCATTACTTTAAAATTTAACACACCCACCCAATCTCACCTGAGGAGCTAAGAAAACCCATGGTGCAAAGTATGTCCGGCTTTTTTTTCTAACTTTTTTTTTCTCATCAATTTTGTTTCCCTTTCTCAATTAATAAAAAAATTTTAAACTAGCAAAGCAAAAAAAAAAATAAGCCCCCCCCTCCCGAGGAACAAAGAATGACCATGGTGGTAAACATGTTCAGCTTTTTTATCATAATTTTAAATGCGTGTAATAACTTTCGAGGTTACCTGTGACAAGCCCAGTGATGTATTTGAGGGGAGCGATAGGTGGACAGTCCCCTCCTTGGCCTTTTTTTTCATCGAGATGTAATGTAAGTAATACTACAATTATATTACATTTATAATAATAAACATTCGATCTACCGTGAATCATTTTTAAAATAAGGGTAAACAGACTATTTCTTTGTAACTATTTATACTTTGTTAATTGTAACTAATCGAGTACTTACATATAATACTTAATACAAAATTGTATTTTATTTCAAGTAAAACTGAAAAAACTTACTAAACTTTGTTAAATTTGTCATTGATAACAAGGATTTTTTCAGAAATCCTTGACAAGATTTAAACAAATTAATATTCATTATTTTTTTTTTGTAATATCTCATCAATAATAATATAATATACTAGATAATATGTATTATTCAATTATTATACTTTTGTTATCAGTACGAATTTTCACATAAAGACTAGTCATATATTATCAGTTTTATGAATATGATTTGTTAATAATATAGTCTATTTAATAGGTTTGAGGAGACCGATTATAGGAAGCTTTAGTCAAAAGTTTGAAAGGCAAAAAAAAACAAATGTTGTATCATGAGGCTGATAAAAATCTATTTCTAGCTAAAATTTGAACAATTTACAAATTTGTTTTAGGACCTAAAAATTGTGTAAGGATAATTTAAAAATCAACCCCTCCTGGGTGGTGGAGCTTTAGCTACGCCAATGTGCAGACCAAATGCAGACCCTGAAGAAGAGATCTGCTCACGCCTATTCATTATAATTGAAAAATAAAACCGTATTTTATTTTAGATTTTAAGTAGAACGAAAAAAGTAATGATTTTACAATGATAATTATTGGAATTATTGAAAAACTTTTTTGGGTAGAAATAATTGTCTCATAGTTTCAACCCATAGCTTAAAATATCAGGAATCGCTACGAGATGGTACAATAATGATGTCATTTTTAAATTTATCGATACCTATTCAAAAATTTCGGGAAAACTACCAAATATTTTACTTTAACGATAATAATAAAAAAAAAATATAAAGTTAATCTTTATGAGATTGAAATATATAAGAGAATAGTATAGTGCACATTTTGGTAAAAGAAATTTTTTTAAAAATTTTCTTAACACAATTTTTCCTTCTTTAAAAACTATTTTTTTCTATAAAAAAAATTTTGGGCACAAATTTTTATTTATTTATTTATTTATTTTTTTTTTTTTTTTTTTTTTGAGAATAATTAACTTTATAAAAATGTTTAATGAAATTGTCCATACAAAGCTCCACATAGAATCATCTTACTGAGTATAATTTATTGTTTCTTCAAAATGTAATACACTCACCAACAGTATCTCTTAGTCCGGATTTTTCAACGTTGATTTTAAAATAAAAATCTCCTTTCAATTAGGTTGAATTTTTAATCTACAATTTAAATACAAAATTTTTAGGTCTTAGGTATTTGTGGCAGTATTGAATATTCGAAAATGGCTCTACTAAAATTTAAATTTAACACTGCCTTAAAAAAAAAAAAAAAAACTAAAATGGTGCCCACACAGTCTACACACATAGAAATTAGACAATTTATCTAACACTTCATTAAAACTGCTGTCTAACTGGATCAAATTAGTAGAGAATAAAATAGATTATCAAAATATCAGTTTTCTAGTCTTATTCAGTCTTTATTCAGTTTTCAATATGCCAATTTTTAATAAATCGCAGAGGTTGAGAGTTTCCTTGAGATTTAAATTTTATTAATGTTTTATCTATATAACATATTTAATAAAACTAGGCTGTACATAGATTTGTTGGATAAAATAATCGATTTCATTGTTATTGATATAGGTTATTTTAATGTAGACTTTTTTCTAGTGGTTCAACTTTTGTTTAGATGTACTTTAATTTAAGTTTAATCTGGTATAGTTGATAACATAAAATCTAGGAAAAAACTATAAAGTATACTATATAAGTAAACTATATAATATATATTAAATAATGTTTGAACAAATTACACTACATTTTTTATAAAAAAAATATGCTAAATAATGTGTTGGAAGCTCTTACATAATTTGTGTCTCAACAATTATGTCCAAAATCAGGATTTCCAAATATTAATTATATGTTGATTTTTATTTGTTCGCTTTAACACAATTAGCTAGTGCTGCTTTAGTGCAATGGAGTTTTTCAAAACTTTCAAAATAATATGTAATAAATTGTCATAAATTATGTAAATATATATAAATAATTTAAGTAGGTAGGTATTACTACTATTAAATTATGATTAAATGAACATTGATAAAAAAATACAATTCAAACTCCAAAAGCAATGATAAGTTATCATTAATATAATTAGTTTGATATCGACTAAATATCTAGGTAATTAAAAATACAAATTATTAAATAGCTTTCTTATTTTACTTCAACTTTCGCCCCCTCATTGAACTGTGAATATCATGTATAAATCATCACTAACGAATGACCAAATGAGATGTCTAACCAATTGATTGGGATGGGTACATTTGATCTCCCTGACCTCCCTTAATGCCCACCTCTTTGTCGAGACCCGAAGACTTTCATCTAAAATGAAAACGAAAATCGCACGACCGTTCTGCGGTAATTGTCGAGGACTTAACGGAGTTCTATTCTCGTAATTAATTATTTACCATCGACAGGTCAATGGTGGTACACGTTGTTGATCAATCTCTTCGAAACCATCAATCAGTGTCACAAATACGCCACCGCATTGTACGAGAAAACCGAGAGTACAAGAAAAAAAAAACTACGGATCTCCTTGTTATACGAAATATTATATTTCCAGTGATTTTGAAATCGTTTTTTTTTTCTTTTATGCCAAACGCATATTATACGCGTTATGAAACACACGTTATTTATGTAACGTGTGTATATTTAAAAAGAAAGAAAATAATAAAGTACAAACATAGAAAATTAATTATTATATTTTAGAAAAAAGGTTCAATGTCATAGGAACGCTATTCAAATAACCGAAATATTAAAAAAAGAGCATCCTTGCACTATGGGTATAAAAAATTTTAGAAATTTTTTCTGATTAAATTTTTTTTCCTTTCTGTATAAAATAAAAAAAAAGAGAGTAAAGTAAAATGAAAATGAAGTAAATTAAAATAAAGTATAGACAAGAAAGCCGGACATACTTCGCACTACGGATATTCTTTGTTCTTCGGGTCAAATACTGTTGGTGAATATGTTGAAAATGACGACTATTATTGTTCTTTATATTATTAACTTCTTTCGTTCATAATCGTATTATTGAAGAAATGATTTATCGTTTTTTTAAAATTCTATACACCCACCAAGAATATCTGACCCTGCAAAGAAAATCCTTTGATGCAAAGTATGTCTGACTTTTTTGTCTACACTTTACTTTACTTTTTCCAAATGGAACCCCATCCCCTCATTTTAACTACGGAATTTTATTCAGGGAATTTTTCTGTAAATTCTGATACATTAAATCAAAATTCAAACGAATAGTTTTTTAATTATTTAAATTGTAGTATTAAGGGTAATTTTATCTATTGGACACATAGTTACCAAAGTATAAGGTACTTAATTATTATGAATCTGTGATTTTACCAGTTTACATCTAATTAATTTCTAATGTTTGTAAAATATAAATGAATAGTTCGAATTTTGATTTCAATACGAGTATATTAAAAAAATATTTGTATCAACACAGAATGTCCAAAAACACTTTAAAAGACGTTTTTGGATTAAATTTTGGGTAGTTTTCCAGAAGTTTGAGAAAACAACTGAGAATTTCGAAAAATGACATTTTAAAAGTATCATTTAGAGGCAAATATATGGTGATTCACAGATTTGTTGGTCGAAACTTTTGGACAAGTATTACTATATAAAAATGTGTTAAAAAAATAAAATAAAAATCATTATAAAAACACTAGCTTCTTTGCTCTATTCAGAATCTAAAATTATGAGAATCCTATAAAAAAAAAACCATCTATAATATTTTATATATAACGGAGTGCGGGAAAACCGACTGTAGCTTTATTAATTCATTAGTGAGAGGCCCTTCGAGAATTTTCCGACTGCCCGATGGCCCAATCCGTCCCTAATGGACATATTCGCACTCAAATCTCACTCCGACCCGTTGAATGCCCAAACCGTATAGTAAATGGCGTCTCAAGTCCGAAAAGCACATTTTCACATGGCTGGATGAATTGCGTAGGCCAGACATGAATGATTTCTTTTTTTTTTTGTAAAGCTGCCAATTCAATAACCAAAATATGTCTTCATAGGCATAAACCTTATACTATGTTCTATGTTCATGGGTAGGTATCATAAAAGTATTTTATTTTTTACGACTCTACAACGTTTTGTTTATCATGCTCGAGAATCAGATTAGGGTGCAAACACCCTCATTTCCACTTCAAGTACGCTAAGTAATGAA
The DNA here is from genome assembly GCA_025469315.1 of Stegophylla sp. TES_Ste_2020. Taxonomy (NCBI): domain Eukaryota; kingdom Metazoa; phylum Arthropoda; class Insecta; order Hemiptera; family Aphididae; genus Stegophylla; species Stegophylla sp. TES_Ste_2020. The sequence goes on from JAIPRM010014312.1 coordinate 8,629, forward strand.
TTTCACTTATAACTTTGTTCTTTACTAAGTACTTTAAAGCCATACATATATATATATATATATGTAGATGTATGTTTTAAGTCATGTATTTCAGTATCTCAAAAGGATAACTTTTAAATAATATCCTTTGTACAACTTCTTATGGTCATTATCAAAAACACGATACACCTATTAAGATATAAAAACACCTATTAAGCATGTTTAATTAAATTATTATATCCGCTTTGATGTATTTATCTTAAAATATTTTAGGTGTAAAAGAATGAAATTATATTAAACCAGATACGTAGTAGAAAGTTCAGCTTACATAATTTCAGTGCATAAAATTTTTTTTCAAATTTTATTATTTTTATTCAATAACAACTCTTCCAATACATAGAACTAAAAACTTTTTTACCGCTTATACTAACTTCTCGTATTATAAAAGAGTAATTTATACCAATTTAAAAAATTTTTATTTGTGCTTATTTTATTGGCTTTCATTTTGTCGTATAAAGTAGTTATTCAGAAGGTTTTTGATTTTTTCATAGGCGTAGATAAGTTGTCACATGCTTGCTCTAATGCTGACTATAAAGTATGAACTCAACGTGTTAACACAAAACATTTATAAATGCCTATAAATTCATTATTTTATGTTTTATAATAATCGCATATTTAGTTTTTTCAAAACTTGACCCCTTCTAAAATAAATTTAGATCCAAATCTGCACCTGCAAGGAGCTTCTGAAACGTAAATTGAAGAGCGCCGGAGAAAACGGATCTGTGAAATCAGACAATCATTTTCTGTTCAGTACACACAAAATATACTGGCAAAATCCTTAAAAGATTGATTTTTAGAACCAAAATCTAAAATTACCAAATAAAAAATTTTAAAAATCTATGGTTTTGTAGACCGAAAATCCAACATCTTCACCTTAAAAATTTTCTTTACTAAATATTAATCATCCGATTAATTATACCTAAAAAGGTATTTATTTTAGATTCTGTACGAAATGAAGAAGATAGTGTTTTTACAATGATGTTAATTTCCTTAATTATTTTTTTTTATTTTATTTTTTTATCTGTGAACACTTTTTTATACAGAATTACTTGTCCAAAAGTCTCGATCCATAATTTTTGAAACCGGATTTGCCTCTAGTTGGTACTTTAAAAAGGTCACTTATTAGATTTCTCAATTCTCAATTTTTTTTTTTTTTTTTTTGAAAAACTATCCGAAATTTGACAAAAAAAAAACTCGGAAATCATAATTTTTTGATCCAAACTTTATGAAAATTTAAACATAGATAAACAATAATATGAGAAAGATTTTGTCGCGAAAAAATTTTGAAAATGTGAAAAAAAAGCTTTTTTCTCATTAACTAGTTTTTTCTTTTCTTTATTTGTTAAATAAAAAAATCAAAGTATAGACAAGAAAGCCGGATATACTTCGCACCACGGATTTTTTCGCTCTTCGGATCAGATAATCTTGATAAGTGTGTTGAAAATTACGACTGTTATTATATTATAGACTTCCTTTGTTCAGAATTATCTTATTGAAGAAATGATTTATTGTTTTTCTAAAATTTTACACACCCATCAAGTGTATCTGACCCGAAAAGCGAAGAATATCCGTGGTGCGACGTATGTCCCTTTTTTTCAGTCACTTTAATCAATCAATTTTTTTTATTATTTATAATTATATTTTTTAATTAATTATTGTACCTACTACTTTAAAATGTTTAAAAACGTTTTTAATGTAATACAAAATATCTACTATTTCATCTACATTTCTATGGATATTTTATTTACCCATTCGTGCCAGTATTGTAAATAGATGTTATTATTATTATAAATTAACATAATTTCTACTTTTTATTTTAAAATAAAAAAATATTTGATTTTAAATTAATAACGTATAATCAGTCTTAAGTGTTTTATGACAAATGTTGGTTTATTGATACATTTTCGGTATGTTTTTTCGCCATCTTATGTATTTTTGACGCCTAGTACGATAATTACCGAATTAATTATATTGAAAATTTAGTGTTTCCGTGTGTTATGTTACATACTATTTTGTGTTATAATCATAGATATATATAATGTATTAGATAGCCGACTACCTATACCAGTGTATACTGAAAAAAAGACGCCTGACCGCCATTTACAGATGGGTCAATGTTTGTATTATGTTATCAATATTCGATTGTGATAAAGTAATATTTACACTAAAAT
>JAIPRM010014313.1:0-10838 GCA_025469315.1 Stegophylla sp. TES_Ste_2020
TTCGTTCAGAATCGTTTTACTGAAGAAATGATTTATCGTTTCTTTAAAATTTAATACGCCCGTCAAGAGAATACCACCCGTCGTGCGAAGTACACCCATCGTGCGAAGTATGTCCGGCTTTTTTTTCCGCTCGGATTTGAAACAAAAGTTTTTAGGAAACGAGCAATCGTCATCAATAATTAATAATAATTAAATATTAATGATTGTTATATTATCTGTATTAAAAATTATCCCGCACCAAAACATTTATCATTATCAATCTGTATTTAAATTTTCGTAAAGTATGGATTAAAAAAAAAATAAAGTTTTAAAGGAATTTTCCTTTAAATTTCCGGTAGTTTTTCCAAAAATTTTTGAAAAATATCGAGAAAATTTACCGCCCAAAAGTATCTTCTTGGAGCAAATTCTGATTCAAAAAGTCGGTATAGTAAAAATTTAATGGACGAGTATTTCTACCCGAAAACGTGTACACGTAAAAAAGAAGTTATTAATTATTATAACAATAATAAACATCGTTGTAAAAACACTAACTTCTTAATTTCAAATTAAAAAATAATTAAAAATTAAAAAAAAAAGACCTAATAAAAACTAGATAATAATACCTATGTAAAATGCATTCGATACAATATTTGTAGGCTCTTTCAAGCTCTGAACACTGTACGAATTGAATAAATTTAGTATTCGTCACGTGGAACAATAATAGTATTTATTTTATTTTTTTTTTTAAAAATTAATTAAATTTATGATTGTTATATTTCGTATCGTTTTTTTTTTTTTTTTAGAATGAACTTAATAAATAAATAAATAAAACAATTTGAAAAAAAAAACTATAGCAGTCAATACGCCGCCGTGAATATACAATTTATATACCGGCAGACACCGCAGAAGGTAATAATTCGTATAAACACTTATAAATAAAATACAACAAACTCACCACGGCCGGGGACGTTGTTTGTTTTCGAATGCACTAAAAGCGTTTTATTTGGTTCTTGTTGTTGTTTCTGTTTTTGAATTTACCGTAGTGTTAATATTTTCACACGAAATGGTTTTTGCCTTTTGAATTATTTCGTCTTCAAAACGAATTATATAATATCAAACCCCGGGAAAAACTATATTATTGTATTCGGGTCGCGGCGAAACGCCGCCACCGGTTTATTAAAATTTCGGAATAATAATATTGGTTTTATGTTTTACGTTTGAATTGTTTTAACTGTCGAGTTTTCGACGAGGGGGGGGGAGTGAGAAGAGGTGGGTGTGGGGCAGGGAAGAGGGTTAAAAATAAAAACCGCACATGAAGACACGCCTTTCACGAGATTATAATATTTATTGTATTGAATATTTTACGGAAATTTTCACACGAATTATTCAATAATATAATGTACAACTTCCGACCGAATATTATTGTGGAAATCACTTAGCAGCGAATTGACACGGCGGTAACCGAAACACATTTGCAGTGTAACTTTAGTAATATTTCAAAATTATTATTTTTTATAAAATTTGTATAAAAATCGTCTGTATACGTTAGGCCAGTGGTTCCCAAACTGTGCACCGCAATGCCCTAAATAAAAAAAAAAAATATTTATTTACAATTTAATGTGATTATTTTTTGTCCACCCCCCCCTCCAGTTTTAGTGGAGTTGTTAAAATAATACGAACGATATCCCTTCTTAGATAGTGCAAAACCCTCGAGCTTAGATACACAGCTGATTACAATCTGATTTTCCTTCAACAGCAATTCGTACGTAGAATTACGGCTGTATTTGAAAAATAATAAGGTTTAAACAAAATCACTAATGTCAGCCTCCGTCAAAATTTATTTGAGTCGGAAAACACTAAATACTGCAACCACCTCAATGCTGAACATAACCTCCGACTCTAATTATTATTGTCCATAATAAAACTTGACGTGGCTAAGCAATTTAAATTATTCGCGTTTACTTTTTTTTACTTGAAAACGTACTTGCTATAATTAGGTGTATGACCTTGATTTTTAGCTAAAAACAAAAAAAAAAATCTTTTGGCGGCAGGGGGCACCGCGAACGAATTTGGTCTAAAATAGGGGCGCCCAGCTGGACCTAAAAAATGTGGGAACCGCCGCATTAGGGCCTAATCGTTCGTCCTGTTTTTCTCAGGGTTATCCGGGATAACTTGTCCTTTAATTATTCCGTTCGCGCCGCCACCGGCGCTGGGGCGAGTAAACAGGGATGTGCATCTATATTATTCGCGTCCGTCGACGAATCGCTGCGTCGGATTTACGATTGCCACGTGCGAATTGTTTATTTGGGTCATGTACTGTATTATTATTGTTATTATTATTATTGCGTTTTAGTCGTTTCGGCGTAACCGAGTTTCGAAGATAATTCGAAATCGCCGATTTTACGCGAATTCAACGACGACGACGGGGACCAGCCAACGCGCGTCGGACGCAGCGGCGGCGGCGGCGGTTCGGAAAACTGTGCGTTTCGTCGCGCGTATATAATAACAATAAGTAATGACAATATTATAATGCGATTTGTGCGTTCGTCTCGCGCATACGAGGAAGTCGTCGTTCGGATTTCCGGTCACGTCCGGTCGCAATCGACGTGTCGCCCGGCTCCGGGTCGGTGTGTCTTATGAAGCGCGCGCGCTCCGCTCGGAAAGCCGGGAGCGACCGCGGCGAGAGACCGAATTGAATTTCCCGGGAAATTCCCAATTTTTCCTGCCACCGCCTCCCCCTCCCACCGACGGACGTCGAAGAACTCAATTAAGGCGCTTCGATTCGGCCGGAGTGACGGTTATTTATCGCACGGCATGGGGGGCGGGCGTTGGCGATTTCACACGACAACGTATATTTTGTGCGCGCGTTCGTGTGCGAGAAATAGACGAGAAATCGTCGTTAGCGGCGCGAAAACGCTGCGCAAGAGACCTCAGCTCGGAATCGTTTTGTTGAAGAAATGATTTATCGTTTCTTTTTCACATTTAACGTGCACCCACCAAGAATATCCCAGCCGAAAAGCGAAGTATCAAAAAAGCCGGACATACTTCGCACGATGGGTGTTCTACACACGACGGGTGGGATTCTTTTGACGGGTGCATTTAATTTTAAAGAAACGATAAATCATTTCTTCTATAAAACGATTCTGAACGAGGGAAGTTAATAACATAAAAAATAAATGACAAAATAAAATGGTAGAAAAATGTCCAAAATTTTTTTTTTTCACATTTTCTTGCGCCAAAATCTTTCTTATATGATTAAATTTTCATATAGTTCGGATCAAAAAATAATGGTTTCCGAGTCGTTTTTGTCAATTTTTTGGTAGTTTTTTCCAAAAAAAAATTTAAGAATTGAGAAATTAAAAAAATGACCTCTCTAAAGTATCATTTAGAGGAAAATCCGGTTTCAAGAAGTTGCTGATCGAAACTTTTGGAAAAGTATTTCCATACGAAAACTTGTACACAGAAAAAAAAAATAAACATCATTGTAAAAACATCAAAAAGGCGATGTAGGCCCGGAGATGAGTACGTACACATTCTAACGAGAGAATGGCGAATAAGGGGAACTTCTCCGTGAACCTATTCTTGTATATATTTTAAAAACGTGAAATGTTTTACACCGATGATTGTCTTTTGACGTTTATGTATGTCTTTTCGCCATGATTTTTTCGGTAGTGCCAAGTTCATCAAAAACGATCGTTCACTTTACAACAGGAATTTTTCAAATGTGAAGGTTATTTTTTAAAATTCCGACAGGTCAAGGAAAAACCGCAGAAAACCTAAGTAAAATCGTAATAAATTCTAAAAAATTAGATTTTTAAAATTTGGATTTTTTTTTGTAAATCCGTTTTAAGTCTGTAGTTTAATTTAACGCGTTTCTCCGAAAACATTGTTATCTCGATGATTTAAAACACTTTCAACCATCGTCAACATAAATTATTATAAAACATTGTAACGTGCATTTCGTCCGGAAAAATAGTACTCGCATCCAAGGAGGGGGGGCGGGCGGGAAATTCTCATTAAATTTTCTCTCATTTCGACACATTAATATTATTTAATAATTATATTCACTCGTCCCCGGCGTTCCCAAACGGATACTCGGCCATCCGACGATAATAAAATCACGCCTTTTGTGCGCGTTTCGATCCGTGCGGACATGAAACACTGTTTTTTTTTTTTGTTTCTCCGTAGTCTTCCGGCGGTTTCGCCCGGCGAAATTTATAGCAAAAACATTCAGCTGCGATTTGCGCGCGCCACAAGAGCTATTAGCATAATTTTTATTTACGGCTATGGTTTTCACACGGTGCGCGCGCGTTCAAAAGATTATAATAATATTATAATTCAGCGCTCGTTCAACATGAATCACGTTATTCGACGCGTTTTTTCCTTTCGCTTTTTTTTTTTGTTTTTCACGTTCAAACACGACGACCATGGCCGTCGACTCGGGTGAAAATACGTCCGTTACACCGCGGGGACACGAAAAACTGCCGTTTTAATTGCAACGTCGAAATATATAATACAGTTAAATTCACGTCACATTTTCACTTCAAACCACACTACGCTTGTACACTTGACGTGTGACTTCGAGTTTCCGGGGGTACGGCGCGTTAACGACCAGAGACGAGTCAAAATTTTTCTGCCCAACACGTTTCTTCGTGTAGATTTAATCGTTTCGAGTTAAAAAAAAAAAAAAAAAAATGAAAATGAAAAGTCTCAAACAGTGGCTCCCAATCTATGGGCCGCGGATAGTAGTCGAGATTCTAAGCTAAGGATTTGCAAATTTTAATTTATGACAGCGAAAACAATTTCATATAATATACCTATTAAATTATTTAAATTGTATTATAAAAATTGAAAGATGCCTACCAAAATAAATTGAAAATTTCATCAACTCACTAGAAGTCGTTAACTGAACTGTCATGAGGCGGCGGCATTAATATCGTTTTTAAAACAACAAATTTCGCTAGGTTTTGGATATGGGTACAAAAATATTATTCGGTCATTTCCAAATTTCATTTGACGGACTTTTCGACATTTCATTTATGTAAACAAGTCTTTTTAATTATATTTTTTTTTTTTTTTTTTTTTTTTAATTGACGAAATAGATTAAATATTGAGGTGAAATTAAACTTTGATATTGACTATCGTGAAAGATAAACAATTTCAAAAATTGCATAGAGTTTTTCAACTTTTTTCTATTGTTTTTGTGCATGAATTTTGAAAAACTTAATTTTTCTATAAAAAAATTATTATTTATTTTTTTGTTCTTATTACAGAACGTTTTACTCACTATTGAGTACCAACAGAACATGATGTCTTTATTATAATATTATAGGTGTCTATTTATGTTTGTGTGTTTAAATTTTTCAACTTTATTTAGTTAGTGGGCCTCAAAATATTTTATAGAAAATTTATGGGTTGCACAGCTAAAAAGGTTGAGAACTGTTGGTGTAAAAGAAAAATGTCCACATATTATCATTTTCAAAATTGACTTTTACGATACGTTTAAAATCGAGTACGGTTCAAAACGTAAGAATAAAAATTCGCTTTCGACGTCGCGAATTTCACGTCAGAATTTTGTGGTTCTCTGAATTTATTGTACTACACGTTATGATTCCTAGCATTTTAAATAATTTTACTACCAGAAACTATGAAAACCCTTTGAAACTTTTAGATCAATTTTATTTTTAAATACACAATAGTTCTACCTAGCTCTGGTATTTAAGGAATTTTTATTTGTCATTAACAGGTTTACTGTCATAATGTCTGGCTTTCTGCGTACTTCGGTAATATTACTATTGACTATATGTATAATTAATTACAAGGTCTAAAAAAGTTTACCCTATTGGTCGTATAAGGCTGTTATTTTCATATAAACATAATAATAATTTCTTATTTCATTATAATAACAAAAATACGTAAAAAATAGTGTAGATTTTGGACTTGGATCTTTTGATAAAGATTTATTAATTAGGATTTCCGATTTATTTGAAAAATTGTAATGTCGTTTAATTTTGTGTTCAAATTTTGAATCTATAGAATTTTTGTCTTAGAATTTTTTTACTCGAGTTTTTCATCTGGATTTTTGACCGATTACCGAAATAGAGATATCAACTAACTGCTAATTATTTTTCGTTACAAAAACGTGTGTTGCCTTAAAACTTGAACTCTCCTCCTCCTCCCCGCCTGCACGCTCGTGCCACTGTCGACCGAGTCCCTCGACGTGACGAGGTTTTTACGCGCACACACCTAGACAATTCCGGTGTTTATTTATTTTTTTGTAATATTTTTACCTGACCGTACTGTTGGAATTGAACAGCGTGCGACCGGCCCGAGCGAACAACACGACGTTCAGGACGAGCGCCAGCAGCCAAAACGCGCCCACCGCGATCGCCGACTGCGTGGTCGGCCCCAAAAGTCGGAGCAAGGACATTCTCGACCGACCTGACGTCATGAGCGTGTCGCGATACCCGCTGAACAGCCGACTGGTGTGGATGCTGGACGCTGTGAAATAAAAAAGGGAAAATTAACGAAAGGCTAATCGTAGCTATGTGTATAATCGCGGGGTTCAAGATTTGAATAGGGCTGTTCGGAAAACCGGTTTGAATCTAGGGCATTTCGAGTTCGAACCGTGCTTTTATAAAATCTGTTTTGAAAACCGAAACTTTTGTCAATTATTGCAATGGTTTTATAAAATCTGTTTTGAAAACCAAACGATTTGTATGTGGTCATTATTGGGAAAACGTAGTTTTTTAAATTTGTATATTTTCAAAATCTTAACAACACTCATATTATGTTCAATTCAAATAGCAAACGCTCAAGATTTATTACTTAACCCGTAACGGAGAATACAGTTTTCAAAAACCGGTTTAGTAACCGAAATCCGAAGTGATGAGCTAATTACCGGCGAAAATAACCGCGGTAATTAATTAAAAACCATTGACAAAAAACCCAATGTCGAAACCAAATAGGTATACAAGATGTCCCGTTTGATAACTTCTTTCATAGTATATTAATTTGAAACTCTATTTTTCTTAAGATCAATTTTAAATAACATTAACATTACATTTTTGTGAAAGTTATCTTTATTTCTGTATGCAGTTTTTAATTTTTTAAACGACAAACAATACATAATTCTGGTTCAGTATTTTAAAAAAAATCTGTTTTGAAAATGTTTATTTTAATTTTTAATTTTTTCTCTATGATTTGTTAAAGGGCTATTCACGTTTAAAGTTTAAAGTAAAAAAGCAAAAAACATTCTGAGGAAATTGACACTTACTACTCCGCTCATATGAAATTCAATCCTTTTTATGCTCTGAACTATCGATCCAAAAAGGAAAACTTAAATCAAAAAATATTAGTGAAGTATAATTGGTAAAAAAAATCTGATTTTTTTTTTTGAAAGCATGAATTTAAGAAATAGTAGACGATTAATTACTAATAATATTTCACGTAAGTACTTCGCCACTGCGCGTCATTGAAACGATTTTTCAACTGATTTTCCACCACTCCAAATTCACATCGGTCCACTTATCGCATAAATAATATTAAAAAAAAAAAAAAACAAATCGTCTTTGGCGCCCTCTCCACAAAAGTTTACTAATATATTCACGGCGGCGTTAATTCTCGACGCGCGTTTTCGTTTTTTCGAATTCCATTAAATACATATATCACATAATACAATAATATACACTGTGATTCGTTAAGTGCCCGTATTCAACCCCGTGTAATGGATAAATTTATATTAATGGAGTCTGGGCAGAGAGAGTTTTTTGGTTTTTTTTTTTTTTTGCGATAAGGGCCTGCGGGGAGGAGCGTGAGTCTCCCCGGGTCATTTGGGATATTATCGACTTAAGCGGTTCGTGAAAATATAGGTGTATATAGTTGCGCTTATGAGCTTCCGACCGGGGCGGGAGACAGGCGGGAACCGGGAGCTAACGGGGGGAGGGGAGGTATAATGGTCGGTCGGAAGAGGGGCGATAGAGGGGGGGGGGTAAATTTCATGCACGCGGAGAATCGAGTCCTTCGAGTGTGTCGCCGTGATGTAAACGACAATCATTTTACGGCCGACCTGTAAACTGCTGCAGGGTGTACGGCGACGATAAAATATTATAAAGTAACAGTGGTTGTTGTTATTACGACGACGCGTCTCGGTGCACAACAGTACCGTTAATAACAGTGTTTCCCAAAGTGGGCGATATACACACCCCCTAGGGAGCGTTAGAACCACCCGAGGGGAACATTGAGGTTATACAAGCTCGATTGAGGGGCATTATAAAAGTCGGCAGTGACTGTTTCAACGTGATACAATATAATGATTATTCATACGTATATTAATAATATATTATCATGAATTCAATTAATTTTTTATTTAAAATATAAATTTTTTTCATTATTTATTTATTATTCGTAACATTAAGTTTATAATGACATGTCGATAATTGAGCCATAATATCAAGTACTCCTTCGGATCGAATAGGCACTTATATCTAAATATGGCCATCAATTAAGATGACTTTAAAAAGTGCATAAAATGTTAATCTAGAAAAAATAATAAGACATTATAAAAAATTTAATACTTACTATAACGAATTAATAACCATGTCATAAAAAAAGCATTTTTTTTTCAACGTTTGACAATCATACTTTTTGTGTGCTAAGGTTATTTTTAAAAAAAATGACCAGATAGATTTAGATTTTGATAATTTTATTTTTAAAAGTTTCTTTCCTTTAATGAAATAGTAAATTATTAAAGTTATAATGAGAAAAATTCATTAAATTGCGAACAAAATATCTTACGGGTAAAACTAGGAAAATTTGTCTTTAGTCATATACAATTCTGCTGCTTTCATGTAAGGTTTTAGATTCTGAACGAAGTGATGAAGCTAGTGTTTTTACAATGATGTTTATTACTACTATTTTTATTTATTTTTTTTTCTGTGTACAAATTTTCGTATGGAATTACTTGTCCAAAAGTTTCGATTAGTAACTTTTTGAAACCGGATTTGGCTCAAGATTGCACTTTAAAGAGGTCATTTTTTGAATTTCTCAATTCTTCAATTTTTTTTTTTTTTTTTGGAAAAAACTACCCAAAATTTGACAAAAATGACTCAAAAATCATCATTTTTTGATCCGAACTATATAAAAATTTAAACACAGATAGAAAATCATATAAGAAAAATTTTGGCGCAAGAAAATTTTGAAAATGTGAACAAAAAATTTTGGACATTTTTCTAACATTTTTTTTTCTCATTTATTTTTTATATTATTAACTCCCCCCCTTTTTTTCACCATAACAACTAACTGTATACGATTAATTTGTAAGAAGTATGTTAGAGATAAATTTCGAAATTTTCCACGAGTTTTCGGGGGTTTAAGTCTCGGGGTTTCCCGGAAAAATTTAGCGTGCCCCCGGAAACGAGACTCTAATCTGCGCCGACCTAACCGCGACCACCACAGCTAACCGCCGCCGTGCGTCGTCGGATCGCCGCGTCCCTCACGCGCGGTGACGCAACGGTCGAGTGGTCGGGATAAACGATAATATTTGTCCAACGTTCCTTTTTATCGCCCTCGACGGTCTTCGGTTCGTCTGTGCTCGGTTTTTTTTTTTTTACTTTATTATTTTTTTTCACCGTCGCCACTGCATAACACACACACACACACACACACGTAAAGATAATAAAAAGGTAAATATGTGTTTTGGGTCATTGGTCCGTGCCTAGTGTGGCCGAATATTATTTACCGTGTTATCCAATTCGCGGTCTAAGTTTTACCGCCGTTATGTGTCCGCGAGTAATTTCCGAGAAATATATTCCGTATATTATATTGTATAAATAAACCGAATTTTAGCATTTAGTGGGCGGGGGGGAGGGAAGCGCAGGGAACGAAATGAAAATACGAAAAAGAGATCATCCGCTACGGATACTGCAGTAATAACAGTAATATACGATCATGACGTAGAGAGAGAAACGACCTTTTTTATGAAAAAAAATAATTAATTATAAAAAAAAAAAATAAAACTTGGGAGTTACTTTAAGAGTGTATTAACCTTAGCAGCTACTAACCTTACCGTGGATTACTTCGTGCATAGCCTCGAGTCCTTCGCGTTTGAAATTATTATTAATATTTTACACATCACGATTTATGATTTTTAATAATTTAAACGAATTATTTTTGGTTCCGATTGAAGCTGAGAAATTATTGTTTTTAAATTATGTTTATATTTGTGTAAACACTTGTTTGTATAGAAATACTTGTTTAAAACTGTTGAACAGCAATTTTTCGAATTAAAATTTGCCTCTATATGGTACTTTTAAGAAGTCAGGTTTTAGGTTAGGTTCAAACTTTTTGATGCAAGTTATTAATGATAAATAGATCCAATGTCAGGCCCATACCGTATAGTAGTGATTTGACTCTGGAAAAACATTCAACTCTAAAAACTCTATTTTAACTTTTTTCTTAAACTTCAGTTGATATTTCATTGGAAAAATAGTTATCAAGTAGATACAAAATTAAAAAAAAAAAAAAAAACAAAAAAAATGTTCAATTTTAGCTAGAATTTACTTTAACCGCGTAAGATGGTGTTATTTCACTCCTTACGGCGTGAACGGTTGACAAAAAAAAAAAAGTACATTGTGGAGTGTCAAATGTAATATTATACACAAATTCTTAAAATCAAAAATTCTGCACGTTGTTGTGTCGTTACAATATTATTATAAATTTGTCCGGTGGTCGTTGTTACGTGTCAAAAACACACGCGTTCGACTCGAGTTCACGCGAGACCGAATGTGTGTAATAATTATTTTTAATAAACGTAACAGCGGGTGGGGGGGGGTTTTTTTTTTTATTTTTTTTTGTTTTTT
>JAIPRM010014314.1:0-10836 GCA_025469315.1 Stegophylla sp. TES_Ste_2020
TGAAAAATGACCTCTCAAAAGTACCATCTGGGTTCGATTTTGGATCTATAAAGTTACTGATCGAAACTTTTGGACCAGTAGTTCTATACGAAAAAGTGTTCACAGAGGAAGAAAAAAAAAATAAAAATAAAAAAATAAACATCATTGTAAAAACGTAAGCTTCTTCACTACGTTCAGAATCTAAAAAACATTTTCTAGGGAATATCCATATAGTTTTCGTCAAATATAGCTAGACAGAAAAGATACAGCTATTTAGAAAATATAAAACTCAAACCCTCCTAAACTTTAGACCTTTAACATCCATTATTACAGCAGTATTTTTAAAATACTGCTTTAGACCAGTATTTTTCAACCTTTTCATCTCGCGACATTTTTTTTACTACCATTTTTTTGTAACCCATGTAAACTTTGTAAGATATGAAAATGAAAAAAAGAAAATCTAAAATTATCATCATTAACTGCTAAAAACTATAATATGTCTTTATGACATATTTCTAAATTTTTAATTAATTTTCTGAAAACAAGAAAAATTTAATAAAAACGGCGAAATTTGTGTAATTGATATTTTCGTATCAGATAAATTCCAACTTTAAATAGTTATAAAAAAAGGGTGAGTGAAGTTATGCTAAATTTTCAACTAATACTATCGATAATTCTAAATTTTAAATAATAAAATATTACAAAACACAAGGTAATTCCAAAACTCTATATTTATCCAAAAAGTAATCAAATTACATACATTTCTGTATTACACTACCTAATACCTATTACACTACTTATTGTTATAAATGGGTGAACATTTCAAGTTTCTAGTATTTGGGATTACGGCTAAATTACTAAAATTGGTTTCATAAAAATCTCGTTTATGTGCCATTTGACTGTTTTTACTAAATTTTTCAGCAGTATTTCTTGGTTTTTGGAAAAAATATTTAGAACTTCAAAAAACAACCTGAAGTACTATAGGGATGCAATTTCTAACCTAAGAACTTACTTGATGAAAAATATTTTGATAAAAAAAGAAATATTTCTGTACAAAAATGTGAAATAATGAATAGGCATCATAGTAGAGGCATTTAATTCTTCTAGAATATAAAATATTTAAAAATCGCCCTCCCTGAAAATAGAGTCAGGGACGCCCCTGCTTGTAGCTTTCCTAGCTACTTTCTATTTTTTTGGACTGTTTAGAAAATACATGCAAAGGCATATAAATCCGGGCCCTAATAATAATAAAAATCGTAATAATAATGATAATAAAAATAATAATGTATACATGCAGTGACGGCATCGGACTAAAGGTGGGTAAGTGATAGTAGAAGGTGGAGGGGGTACATGATCGAATAAGCACAGCAGCTGTGTTAGACTATTGTCGGGTGGTGATTGGTGAAGTGGAGAGCGTATAAAAAAAGTTATAGTTTGGCTGGCCTTGTAATTAGTATAGCCTCCGCTTGGACTGCCATGTTTTAAGTATAGCACCTTTGATTTAGAACCTACATTATTATCCTACTTTCGTTATTTAGAGGCTACTTTAAAAGTTTCATCGTATATACAGTAGAAACTCGATTATCCGAACTTTCGTTATATATAAACTCTCTATTATCCGAACGTTAATACATGTTATTTGATTTAACCGAACTACTGAACACTGTTATCCGAACATTATTACTTCAATTCAAAAGTTCACAAAATTTAGATTCATAGCAGTGCGATAGCTAGCTATTCATCGAATAAAACTTGACATATTTGTCAAAAGTTTTTTTATCATAAATGGACGTATGTATGTACCAATGTGGCTATGTATAATAATTATATTTTTATAGTAATTTAATATATAATAATCTTAACTAGGATAAATATTATACAATAAGTGTTAAATTAAAAAAAAATATTCTATTATCTGAACTTTAACTTATTCGAAAATGTGGTCCCCAAATAGCTAGGATAGTCGAGGTTCTACTGTAAATTTTTTCACACACACATATTCTTAACTTGACGTAAAAATTCTGATACTTACAATATTCTAATGAGATACTTCCTGAATATTATGATTCGGTTGCGCTGCCAAATGGTTCTCAATGTTTTAAAATCCAGATTAAACGTAATGGTGTAATAACTATGAACATATCAACATGTTTCATCCAATTGTGTATATTTGACTAAATACATTTTAAATTCGATAAATAGGTCGATCGTTAAGCCACCGTTCTAAAGGAATAGTGTGTTCGTATATAATTCTATATTAAAAAATGAATATGCCTAAAAAAATTCTTACCAATATCATTTTTAACAATGGTTTTATTAATTTACGAAAAAAATCATACACCTAAATGTATTGGATAGGTATTGTTTAGATGTGGTATAATTACATACCGTCTGTTTTGCATTGTATTTGAAATTGCCGCTAATTCCCAAAACATGTATTCTTCATAAATGCAAAAATATTATAATGTATGAGCCAGAGGTTCTCAAACTTTTCAGGCCAGGCCCCCCACTTTGGTCAACCCCAGACGTGGGCCTCCCTCATAAAAATTTTTTTAATAGTTATATTTAGAGTATCGAAAAGTTTAAAACAAACAACAAAAATATAGATCGATATTTATATTCACATTAAAAATTTAATATAAAAGGTTTTAATCAATTAGTCACTTTTAATGTGATAGGTGGGCTTGTTTTTTTTAATTACAAATGTTGGTGAAACGAGGAGAAATTCCTGTACACTCTATAGGACTGCGATTATTATTACGCAAATTTTACAAATATTTTTCTGTCTTACCGATACCGATACTCGCGCCCCCCTTATAAAGCTTTCGTGGCACCCCGGAGGGTCGCGCTCCACACTTTGAGAACCTCTGGTATAAGCATTTAGCGGAGCAGTTGAATTTTCTACCAAGTATTATTTACACATAAAATATAACATATTACGTTTATATTTAAATATGGGTCATTGGCGGAAATAATATAAATATTTCGACAGGTTGACATGTTTATTCTTTGATTTCAATTTTCATAATTTTCTAATGGTCGTAATCTTATGTAATTTAATTAAAATCTGCGGGACTTTGAATGTATTTGGTGATATTTTATATTGCCAAATATTTTAAATTCAAGGTTGATAGTAACGAAGCAAAAACCATAAACAGTATAACGTTTCATACATTTGTGCATATTCGAGTATGTATATTGAAAGTTCGATGAATAGGTCGATCGTTACGCCACCGTTCTAAACGAATATTGCGTTTGTAAATAATTAAATATTCGAAAATGAATACAAAATAATATAATATGTCATTTTTTATTGAGATTTTATATATTTACGAAAAAGTTATACACTTAGTATAAGCATTTAGCGGAGCTATTGAATTTGCTCCCAAATATAATTTATATAGAGATAAATATAAATATAAATATATATATATATATATATATACACACATATAAAATATAACATTTCTTCAATAAAACATTCTGAACGAGGAAAGTTAATAATATAAAAAATAAATGAGAAAAAAAAATGTTAGAAAAATGTCCAAAATTTTTTTTTTACATTTTCAAAATTTTCTCCCGCCAGAATATTTCTTATATTTTTGTCTACCAATGTTTAAATTTTCATAAAGTTTGGATCAAAAAATAATGGTTTTCGAGTCTTTTTTGTCAAATTTTATGTAGTTTTTCCAAAAAGAAAATTGAAGAATTGAAAAATTCAAAAAAATGACCTCTCTAAAGTATTAACTAGAGGCGAATCCGATTTAAAAAATTTACTGATCGATACTTTTAGACAAGTAGATTTACACGAAATATTGTATACAGAAAAATAGTATTAGTAAAAATGTTCAAAATTTCTTTTCACTTTTTCAAAATTTTTTTTTTCCAAAATGTTTCTCATATTATTGTGACTCATATTATTATATCTCTTAATTGTCTTTCTATGCTATAATTTTTATAACATTTGGATTGAAAAAAGATAGTTTCAAAGTATTTTTTTTTTTTTTTTAATTTCGGGTAGTTTTTCACAAATCTTAAGAAAACAATAATTAAGAACTTCTGAAAATGACCTTTTTCAAGTATCATCTATAGGAAAATTTGGTTTCAAAAAATGGCTGGTTGAGATTTTCGGACAACAATATTTCCATACGAAAAAGTGTTTAAATAAAAAAAGATCCAACATTTTTTTTCTCATTTTTAAAATTTTTTGTGACAAAATATTTCTCATATTATTGTCTACCTACATTTAAATTTTATAAAGGTTGGATTAAAAAATGATGGTTTCAGAGTTTTTTTGTCTAATTTTGAGTATTTTTTCTCTCCGAAAAATTGAGAGTTTGAGAAATTGAAAAAATTACCTTTTTAAATGTACCATCTAGATCCCAGAAAACAAAATTATGTTTTTATAACATGATATTAATGTTTATAAATAAATAATAACATTGAAACAAATTGAAATTTAGATTAATAGTACATTTTTCAATGTTAACAAAACATTATTAATACATTTTTTGTCCCACTTTTTTAAATTATAGAAATATTATCACATAATATTATGTTAACATAAAAACATAATTTTAGATACATGTTGAATTTATAACATTATAATGATATCGTCAACAGATCCTAGAATGTTATGACAATTTTTATAAAATATTATAATCTAGTTTATTTAAGATTCAATTAATATTACATCTTTAGCCCAATTAGGAAGATTTAAGGCTCACAAATTAACCTGCTTGAGCTAAATCGTTTTTTAAACAAAGACTGCATTGTATCAGTATATTCCTTTGATAGACTAAAGAAAGCAATTAAATATGTTTGGTCCACCAACAAACTATATAATATGTTATATTATAATAATTGTGCTATCTGGTTTTTATGAACATATATTTTTTATTTTAACTTGTTTACTTTAACTTTGAAAGTACCTACCTACTATATATGTTTTTATAAAAAAATAACAGAAACTTATTGATCTCTCTTAATTATTATATTTGACCACAGTTTATAATATATTATCAGTCACACCATGATCAATTAGTAAAGAAAGTATGTATTAACTGAAAATAGCTATAAAACCTATCTTTAAGAAGATATTTTTGACTATAATAAATCACCAACATAATATTTTAAAAAATTTGACAAAAACGACTCGGAAACCATCATTTTCTGATCCAAACTTTATGAAAATTTAAACATAGATAGAAAATAATATAAGAAAGATTTTGGCGTAAGAAAATGTTGAAAACGTGAAAAAATTTTTTTGGACATTTTTCTAACATTTTTTTTTTCCTTTATATATTAGATAAAAAAAATTAAAGTAAAGTAAAGTAAAGTTAAGTATAGACAAGAAAGGCAGACATACTTTGCACCACGGATATTCTTCGTTCTTCTGGCCAGATACTTTTGGCGAGTGTGTTGAAAACGACGACTATTATTGTTCTTTATATTATTAACTTCTTTTGTTCATAATTGTCTTACTGAAGAAATGATTTATTGTTTCTTTTAAGTTTAATACACCCAACAAGAGCTTCACACCTGAGATGCAAAGAATATTCGTTGCGCGAAGAATACCCATTGTGCAAAGTATGTCCGGTTTTTTTTTCATTAGTTAAGATTACTGTACCATGTTACCATTTTAACTATGTTAGTTAATAGTCAATTTAAATGTGTAATTAAATATAAAACCTTATTTTAAATACACTTGTATATATTTTAAACAATTTAAAAAAATGCATCCTACACTTGCACGGTGGTGATAATTTACTATCATTTTTCTGGTAATAGTATTTACTGATGATTTTCTCTAAAGTACCATTTAGAGGCAAATCGGGTTTTAAAAAATGACTGTTCGAAACTTTTGGACAACTTGGACAAGTATTTTTTTACGAAATCTCATACACATAAAAAAAAAAATAAATATTATTGTAAAAACACTACTTTCTTCACTTCGCTTAGAATCTAAAAGCTATTTTAATCAATACCTCAATATTACTCAATATTTACTTTCATTCTTGAAATTAGATACAATTTTGAGAAAATATAATTTGCACAGATTAAAGATTGTTTTGGGTAAAAGTTCTAATTTCTAAAATTATAAAAATTCCAGACAAAATTATAAAATCCCTGACTTTTCCAAGAAAAAACTTTTCCTGACAATTATTAAATTCCTTGACATTTCTAGGTTTTCCAGATTTGTGGTAACCATGAAAATGTATGAATTGTTAAGTTACCTGAGATAAGGAAACTCTTAACTATATTATATATTTATTAAATAGTATTCTTTTTTTTTTTTAATGTATACAATGTATACTATACATAAATGGATGGTGCTTGGGTAAAAGGGAATAAGTTCATTTTATTGATTTTTTATTTGTTATTACATATTTCTAGGCAGAGAAATATGTAATAGGTACATAGATAATAATATGCATAAATGTATATCACTACAAAAATATGTAATAACAAATAAAAAAATCAATAAAAAGGAAATAAGGTATTCCCTTAAGTATTTAATTTAATATTTTATTAATAAATATTCCCTTTTACCCAAGCACCGTCCATTTATGTAAAAAACACTTAATTACATACTTATTTGAATTTATAATTATATATAAAGCATTATTACCTGTAAATGTATCTTGAGTGTCAGTTTTTTCAGAAAAAAGTGATCTTTTAATGACAGGCGTGTGACGTTTGATCTCCTTTTATGATTAATTATCAACAGTAAAAAGTTTTTCTACAAACTATTTTCCAATTGGTGAAATGAGATGTCCTATAATAAATAGTTGATTTTTATTTGTTGTAGTATCCTTACTGTTATTTAAGGTCACTGGTTTTGAACATGAATTAGGATTTTTTGTCATGTCATCATCTGAATTTCCTTAAATATATATATATAATCAGTATTGTCAATTAAGTAACATCTAAAATATATTCATATAAAACGGTAGACAAATTATATATTATAGTACCTATATCATTAGACTACAGTCATGTAAACACTATACAAACTGTTTCAAGTTCTTACTTTGAGCATTTTCATTTTCATAAACTTTAGACGATCATAGAGGATCTTTATTAGAGCCGTATCCTTCATTATTCATATCAAGTTCACTTAAACAGTCATCTGCATTCTTTGCATAATTTTCCATATAATTTAGAGAAATTTTTGATTCTAAAATAATAAATTATGCATTTAAACAATTACTTATAAAATACTTAAAATTAAACATTGATAAAATAAATAACAATTGTTCGTTCATCATAAAGTTAATAATTATTTATTTTATTGACACACAAACTGGAATTAAAATCTGTATACAGAGGACAACTTCTTGTTGCAGTTGGTAGTGAAAAAACTTTGTTGGATGTCAAATTTTTTTGTGGGGATATACTGAAAGATCTTATTTTTTAATTTTTTGTTCAGTATTTACATCATCTGTACTTGAAAGGTCAGATTAATAAGTAGCTTTTTTGAGTTTTTACAATTTAGTACTGTATAAGTGAAAGGGGCAGCATTATAGTTAATTATTTTTTTATTCATTACCTTTTCCTGCCTATTAATCGTTTGAAAATGAATATTTATTTATCGTTTCTTAAAATTTGTACTTAAAATATTACTTATTTAATAAACATTATACTTTTGTACAACATTTAAAACTACAATGTTTTTGATAAACAAAATAGTAGACAGTTGAATTTTCTCTTATATATTATTAATCAGAATGATAATTTATATAAATATGCAATTTGTTATTCAACCGAAATATTGTACTTTTAATATTATTATAAATGTATTTAACAAAAAAACTAAATTAGGTAAATTCATTGAATTTTTCAGAATAAATGGTTTCTAAATTTAAAAGATATTCCTGACATCGGTGAGACAAGTGAGAGAGTGACCAACAATTGCCACCCACCTCTCTCCACCATTTTGATAAAAATTACATGATTCTTATTATGCTTTATTTTTTTATTTTAATGTAGGGTTCAAACTGTATTGCTTTGAAATCATTTTTTAGAAACTTGGATTTAATGTAGAGTGAGAAATAAATGTATTTAATGTAATTTACATTTAAACAGCATTCCTCAATAATTAGCGTATTCTTCTTGACCTCTCGATACTTATCATTGCTTCACATATCTCCTATCAATTTAATGACTTTTTTATGCTTGTAATGTGTTAATCCATAAACTATTTTAAATTAAACAAATTCAACATTTTTCAAATATCATTTTTCTTTCACATAAAATTAGTTGAGAAACGATGATTTTGCAACATTCTAAACACGAAAAAATATATATTTTTTTCCATGATAAACACAAATAATTAATAGAAACTTATTTAAGAAAAGCAAATATTTTTTTTGGTTTATAACACAAGATTTAAAAAGATAATTTTGAATTTTTAATGTTCGATTTTATTTTGTATAGTAAATTAAACTATTGTTCAACAAATATATGTATTTATACATTTTAATGTTATTTAAATGCATAAACTCAAATGCATTTTTAGGCGTGTTTAGAGCAACTATTTTAATAAGTTTTCAGAACAATATTTCAATTAATTTTATTGCATCTTCAACGAGTTAAATTGTGAGCTATTTGTAAATTAACTACTACATTTTTTTTTGTTTTTTTTTTTTTCTTCGTGAAAGCCGAGGAAGTCTTGCACGAAAGCCCTCTAAAGTGTTTGTCGATTACTATTTATCAATTAAACCAGCCACCTCTCCTTTGTTGTGCCATCAACATTGCAAAATTGTACGCTAATGCAGGGATAGAATTGAGTTTAACATATAAAGCACTAGATTCTGAAGCTTTTTGATCACTAGTTTCTGAAGCTTCTGGAGCACTAGATTCTAAATCTTCTGGAGCATTAGATTCTGAAGCATCTGGAGCACTAGATTCTGAAGCTTTTTGATCACTAGTTTCGGTAGCTTCTAGAGCACTAGGTTCTGAAGCTTTTTGATCACTAGTTTCTGGAGCTTCTCGAGAACTATTTTTTAAATCTTCTGTTTTTGATGCTTCTTGAACTCTATTTTTTGAAACTTTCTTTTTGGGAAGTTTAAAATAACTTCTTCTATTATTATTGAGAGTATTCCGAAGTAATTGCTTGATTTCAATGTTGGATCGTTGGCTTTCAGTTTCTGAAGATTTTGGAGCTTCTTGACCACTATTAAATGAACGTTTTTGTTTGAAAAGTCCTGCACGAAAAAATGTATGGTTACCTCAACTATATTAATGGTTACTTTTATAATAATTTATAGTTGCATATGTAACAGCTATAATTATAGTTACAGTAACTCTATCATTATAATTAAATAATTATTGTTATTTTAACTATAATTTATAGTAGTATATGTCACAGCCATAATTTTATTATACCTAGTTGGAATAACTATAATTAAAATAAAAATCATTTAAGTATTTTAATATTTAAATAACTAGTTAAAATTATTGATTTATATAGTTATAGTAATCAAACAAAAATTACAAATTAAAAAAAAAAAAAAAAAACGCAAAAATCAATTCCGTCGTTGGCAGGATCAAACTTGAATCCACCCTAATACCTAATATCCTAACAGAGCCTAATAATTCCTACACGTTGCCTATCAAGTTACCCCTTTAGTAATAATTATATGTAGAAAAACTTCTATTTAGCCATCACATAAAATGATCTATTTCATAGATAATTTATTTAATCATATTAACATAAATTATTGCTGTTTTCTCACTTTTTTCAATGTGTATAATATATAATTAGATAATTGTTTTCTAACATATATAAATATTAGGTATAATATGTAATTATCACACATAATTTTATAACAAAATATATTTGTGAAATTTAGATGTTTGTAACGCGTTATATTAAGGAAATTACTTATAAAAAGTAATTTCCATTATAATTTCGTCACATAGAAACCAAAATGGGACAAAATGAAGTAGAACAGTGGTCTCAAACTCAATTTACCTACGGGCCAAATATTTGAAGCTAAAATATTCGCAGACCAAAATGTAAACGTCGTTTATTTTACTTATATACTCAAACTCGAAGACAGAATGAAGGCAAATATAAAAAAAAAATATTCATTTTTCTTAAGGTATTATATCGTAGTTACTTTTATAATATTTACAAATATTTAAATTATTTATAAAAATATAAACAAAGTAGTTGTTTGTTTTACTTACCTATTGTAATTTCAAAATTACAATTGGAAAAACATGATGAATGTGAACTTTATAAAATTTAAAAAAATTTTTAGTTAATTAAGTATTTATTTTAATTTTGCACTTAAAACTTGACATCTAGCCCATCTACGACATATAAGAAGAGAATTAGAATTAATAAAAAAAAATATGTATAGCTTCATTTTTTTTTTTTTTTAATGCCCGTCTTTTTTAGTTAATTTTACATATTATCACCGTTTGAATACACAAAATTTTAACCAACAAACCAAACTTAGAAATTAATTCAAAATTACTCTGAATAGCGTGTATAAAACAACAGTGTTCAGTGGTCACAGTCAAAGTGTAACACTGCAATTACGTTCTACACAGAAACACATACGGAGTACGGACTATACGGCATATTATATTTTATCTTTGTATATTGGAGTTACTTATTTCAGATATTATGATTGGAACATTCGAATGATTTATATAAATATGAAACAATATGGGCGTCATATGATAAATATTCTACGATGTTTAATAGCAAAAATAAAAATAAAAAAAAGCCGGACATACTTCGCACGATGGGTGTACTTCGCACGACGGGTGGTATTCTCTTGACGGGCGTATTAAATTTTAAAGAAACGATAAATCATTTCTTCAGTAAAACGATTCTGA
>JAIPRM010014315.1:0-10835 GCA_025469315.1 Stegophylla sp. TES_Ste_2020
CAAAAAAAAAATTGAAGAATTGAGAAATTCAAAAAATGACCTCTCTAAAGTACAATCTAGAGGCGAATCCGGTTTCAAAAAGTTATTGATCGAAACTTTTGGACAAGTATTTCTATACGAAAAAGTGGTAACAGAAAAAAAAAAAGAAAAAATAAATAAATAAACATCATTATAAAAACACTAGCTTCTTCACTTTGTTCAGAATCTAAAAGTAATAATAAAACGTTTTCAAACAAAATGCGAAACACATAAATATTTATAATTAACACAACTATAAAAATTTATACACGCGTAACTAAGACTAATTAACTGCACACGTTAACGACGACTGTCGTGAATATTTAATATAAACGAATTATATAATTCTTGCGAAAATATGTACCATAAAGAGAGGAGTGGGGGAGTCCATAATACAGAGTTCAGCTTAATTACTTTGTTTACGAGCGATGCGTAGGCTTCGTCGCTCTCAGATAAAAGATAAAGACGACGTGATAACTGATGATGAAAATAATAACAATAATATCAACGTACGCCCGTTCCGGCGAAAGGCGCGGGGGTAGACGTTATTACTTAACCTCCGTCGGCATCGCGAGAGGAACAGCTGCTGCTGCTGCTGCTGTTCTACGGAATGATATCGGCTGATAACAGCGGCAGCTGCCGATACGCGTGTAATCATCGTTTTAAAGACGCGCAGGCTTCGTCGTCGCCAGGACGAGAGATAACGGTGACGTGATAACTGATAACGTTACGCGTGCGTACGTTATTATTATTATTATCTTCCGCGTTCGACGACGACGAGGGTGGTCGGGGAGGTCCGTGCACGGCCGAGGGAGGAGGGGTGTGGTCAGGGGGGATAATAATCAGACACTATTTGAAGATTAGTGGTCAATTAAGGTTTAATTGACCTAATTTACCAATTACGTTAATTACACGTTAATTGCTACAAAATTGATGTCGGCGGCGGGCAGGGGGATGAAAAGCATCAATGATTCTTTGGGGGGGACCCAGTACGAACCAAAAGTACCTACTCAGGTATGATTTATATTTATATTTTTTTTACATATTATGAAAAAATTATAGATACAAGAGTATTTGGAATTTCATTCATTTTCAAAAAGTGAACTATTTACGATTTCTCATATTTATAATATTTATTCAGTGAACAGTTTTATTTATCAAAAAACCTTACTTAGTGATAAATATCATTGTGTAATGCATATTATATAATATATGTATATTTATTATTATGACAATTTCTTATTTATAATTAAATTTTGTACAATCTATATTTTTAACTCATATTCGCATTTAAGTAATACATTCTTTAAGAATTTCTAGCTGTTATGAGTTATTACACGAGTTTTGAGTTATGAGTTATTATACTCTGGAAATGGTGAATATAATCAAATTCTGTTTTATAAAACCCATTAAGACAAGTTATGTAATTATTTCATACTTTAAATAAATTGAATGTTTTAGAAACAAAGTTTTAAAAAACAGTTTTCTTATAATTTTCGATGACATTTTATAGAGATATACATTTTATAGAAAGCTATTTTAAAGAGTACATTTTTTTTGAAAATGTTAATATTTCAACATTTTATTTCAATTAATCTCATGACTTTTATACTTTTTTTGGTTTTCGGATAAACAGAACAACAAATCTTTATTAACTCTTATCAGAAAACGAGACGATATATTATATTATCAAAACAATAAAGACAATTAATATAGACTGTGGAATTAAGGCGTATAATTTACAACTTTTCGAGAAATTAAAAAATTATAAAAATTCATAAGATTAATGAAAATATTGTGTAAAAACGTTAAAATTTTCAGAAATTTTTTTTATAAAATGTCCATCGAATAATTTTTTGTCCCAACGAGCCCTATATATATAAGTATTGATTATCTTCTTTATCTCAGGAGATATCGCAATGAATATAATTCCTCTAGACTCTCTAGTTTGAGAACTTCTGCTCTAAAGACACCCTATATATTCATAAGAAGTAATAATTACCACGATGTTTAAAAATGTTTAAAAATTATACAACTGCAAATATCCGAGAGATAAAATTTTTTTATCGACTAATACTCATATAGATTGCTCACATACATACAAAATAATCGTAGATACATGGGTAGAATTATAATTGTTTAATTATCGTATGTCGTATAAGTGATATGATATTAAAATCAAATAAATTACGAACTCAAATAATCGTTATTAATGACTAGATTAAGATCTTGTAGCTCTATAAAACTATAAAAAAAAATGCACTTAAAATGAAGCAATAAAGCACCAACAATTCAAAAATCGCTATAAAAACAAAAAAGCAAAATAAAATTCAGTGCCTTTTATTCTATGTAGCATAAGTCGAAATTATGGCTCACATAACTACGTTTTAGATCAACAGAAAAAAAGCAAATAACCACAAAATCTGAAGTCTAGTAATGATTTCAATATTAACCTTTCAGGTACGTGTATTTAGAACACATTTTGAAAACAAAAATTAAAAATGTTGCTTTAAACGAATAAAGCATCAAAAAAAGCATCAAAAATCCAAAATATAGCTAAAAAAAGAGAAAATAAAATTTTGTGCATTTTATTCTAATTAATATAAATCTAATTTGTAGCTGATATAGTATAATTTTAATCCAATAGAACAAGGAGACAAATTAATATAAAATTCCAACTTTATAAATAAATGTATACATACATACTTTTCTAATAATTAATTACTTCAGTTATATTAAATCTGTATATGAGAAATGAAATATTTTTAGATGTATCAAATGGTTTAGAAATTAGAGGACCATCAGTTATCCTTACGGGTCATAATATAACAATACAGTGTTATGCCTCTATATATAATTACCTTGATGAAATTAAATGGAATTATCCGATGAACAACCTAACTCGAGAAAGTGAGTAAATATGTTAACATGTAAAAGTAAATTCAATTAATTTAATTAATAAGGTAAAATTATGTGCCTATGGAATTTACGATTTGTTACAAACAATTTGTTATGAATTTGAATTGTTAAATAGATTTCTCCATTAATAATAGTAAAACTACGTTTTCATATCGATCACAGTTAATGATTAAAAATGTTACAAAACATTTTAATGGATGTGTTAACTGCACCATTATCCGTCAAATAAACGAAGAAAAACTTAGAGAAATAGAAACAAAATCGTTTGAAATCTACGTTGAAGGTGAACATTATTTAAAGCTGAAAGTTAAAAATATAACATTGGGAATTGGGATGTTTACCTATGTATCTATTTCACAATATACGCTATTTTAATTATATGTTGTTTTATTTATCTTATTAATTGTCATTAAATATCGTTTAACGATTATAGATCCACGAGTTCCAGTCATTAATAATTCTTCTGATACAAATCGTTTATTGATAGCTGATTACGGTAAATTAGTTACATTACAGTGTTCTGCAATCGGCACGCCACACCCAACAATATCATGGTTTAAGGTAAATCATATTGTTTATGATTACCGCAATATTTTGGAACTAATTTTTATCGTTTATTTGGCATTTTAGGGAGACCATCCTTGGCCGTTCGAAGGAAACTACTCTCAAAATAGAAATCAAAGTCTTTTAATCAATTTCACTCAAACAGAAAATGAAAGTTCTTATAAATGTATTGCATCGAACGAAATTGGCAGTACGATTTTATCTTATAAATTGCAACGCAGTGGTAAGTACAGAGTTAATAACAAAAAAGCGGGACATACTTATCACGATGGGTGTTCTTCGCACGACGGGTGGGATTCTTTGACGGGTGTATTGAATTTTAAAGAAACGATAAATCATTTCTTCAATAAAACGATTCTGAACGAGGGAAGTTAATAATATAAAGAAGGAAGTTACTGAATAAATATAAAATAGTAGGTTAGATACTGTTATTTAATAGTGTAAACATATACATATATACGTACATATAATATTGTATACATATACATGGCAGTCCGCAGGGCCGTATTTAAGGGGTGGTTCGGGAGGGCGATAGCCCTCCCTGTTACTTGAGAGGGGCGTCATTATTTTAGGTCGAGTAGTTAAAAATACATGTAATTTTTTGGAATTTTATACATTATGTTGGGAATAGGGGTGACAAAATATTGTTGCCCAGAGGCGGAAAAATCTTAAATACGGCCCTGGCAGTCCGTGTAATAAGTGACAACTGATAAGGCGTTGTGGCTCTGAGAAATGTATTAGGGCGGCAGTCCAAAGGCCATACCGTAATTACCGACTTGTATCGTATTAAATTTAGCGTCGAAAAATACGTACGATAAGATAAGCGAATAACAAATACCTTTTAGTGTCCGTACTTTCTTCGAGTGTTTTTCAGTATTACCCTTGTAAAATGTTTAATTCTTTGTCCGTAAGAAATTTTATTGCACCAAAATATTAGCAATGAAATATTCTATCGAGACATCAAATTTTAAAATAATCGGTCGAACCAATTTTCTTATATGTACGTTAAAGTGCGTAATTTTAAGTTAAACTAACGAATTCAGTCAAAATCCTAACTTCAAACGGGTATAAAAAAAAAAGTTGACTAACGATTTTTGAGATTTTTTCAGATCAATTAGACACATATGTCAGTGAGATCATATTAAATTTTCAAGTCTTAATATCAAAAATCAAAAATTTTATTGCATAAAAACTAACAAAAAACGAGATATTTCTGAAATTTTCAATATACCGTACTTAACTCAAAATTGATCAAATCTTTTTGAAATTTTTATGGCATTTTTTCGTGATTATTTTTAGTGGTTGGTGAAAATTTCAAGTTCTCTGCTGCATTATTTTAGAAGTTATGTCAAAAAGTAATTTTCAATTTTACGGAAATTGCGGTAATTGCATATTTTGCCGTTTTTTGAAAATTTTTTCAGTTTTTTCGCATTATTAAAAAAAATATTGAGAAATTTGAAAAATGCCCTCTCAAAAGTACTATCTGGGTTCGATTTTGGATCTAAAAAGTTACTGATCGAAACTTTTGGACCAGTAGTTCTATACGAAAAAGTGTTCACAGAGGAAGGAAAAAAAATAAATAAACATGATTTTAAAAACAAAGCTTCTTCACTAACGTTCAGAATCTAAAATAAACATCATTGTAAAATCATAAGCTTCTTCACTACGTTCAGAATCTAAAATATTGAACATTTGACATTGATAAATCGAACAAGAATAAGAAACAAGTTCAGATCATCATTGGTCATTATCAAGGTTCGGGACTTAGAGCATTGGCTTATTTTTATGGATTGACTTAAAAATGTACCAGAGTGTTATAGAAGTGTATGTTATATTACAATACGTTCAATTATGAAATTTGAAAGTGCTTTTTTTTGCTTTTTTCAGTGATTTTTCAAAAAAATGCATATTTCAAGTTTTTCTGATAATTATTGCTTTTTTGACCAGTTTTTCTACTTTTTTATGATTTTTTCCTGCAAAGTTGTTTTTGATAGAATTAAAATTAAAAATAATTCTTAACTTATCAAATATCTATGTTGCGTAGTCCGTCGCCGTCCGCGGCATTGGTGCAGGGTTAACAGAAATATTCTACGCTCAAAATAGAACTGGCTTTCGGGGAAACTAATATAATTGAGTTCATGTTTATCAGTCTATCACTAATTTCTCGGTAAATAATATTATTTGGTATTAAATATCGTCAACATTTTATTTTTCAGAAAATCGATAAAATCATCTTTCTCGAAAACAAAGTTTTAATTTTTTTTTTAATAAATATTTTTGCTTAAATTTAAGTTTTTTAAATGCTTATTTGAGTGCTTATAATGACGTTTTTAAGCGCTTATTTTAATGATTTTAAGTGCTATAAGTCCCGAGCCCTGGTCATTATTATTACTTTATTAGTTAATTGTTATTGTTTGATAATGTTTATTCAAATGTACGTTTTAATGCTTGTGATTACTTTTTAGATTTGAATAATTTGGACCAAACATTCAATGTCGTTCTTTTTTGTAGCATCATAGCAATCTTATTACTACTATTAATACTACTGTTTGGAATTCTTGTGTTCGGTAAAGGAAAGGTATAAAAAAAAAAAAAAATGAATTTCAATATTTCTTCAGTTTTGCTATTAAAATAACATATTCTTAGACTGTGAAAAATACAACGGTTCAAACTGAAATGAACAAATTAGAAGAAGGAGCTGATAAAAGTGTGAATCCTGATTTAGATATACCATTTCATTGGAGTTTTCCAATAGAGAATCTAGAACTCGGTAAGTTATGTATTCAGTAAACAGTCGATTGATTTGTATCAATAAAAAATAATAATAAATTGCTCTGTTACGACCAAACTCTTTTTAATATCGCAATTAAATGTATTATATAATCTTATAGGTAAACGACTAGGATGCGGTGCATTTGGCGTGGTATATAAAGCTAAAGCAGTAGGAATAATTCGTGAAAACACCACTACTGATGTTGCGGTAAAAACAGTAAATCCAAATACCGTTTCGAGCTGTATAAAAATTTTTGAGACAGAAATAAAAATGATGATCAACATTGGCAAACATTTAAATATTATCAACATTCTTGGATTGTGTACTGGAAACATAGACGAACGTAAATATGTATTTAAAAATGTTTATAAACGTTAACTAAATTATTAATATCATTTTAGAGTTAATGCTAATAGTAGAATATTGTCGGTATGGTAGTATTGATCAGTATATGAAGAAGCATAGAGAATGTTTTGTTAATGAATTCATATCAGATGTATTTAAGCATTATGACGGTGAACCAAATTCTAAGTAATTTAAGCTCAATTTTACTTATTTAAATATATTTTACACAAAATGAAAATTATTAAATATTTGTCGTTAAATAGGAACACAATTTATGAAAATGTTAATAATGATACCAAAATAAGTGAAGAGAACGACCCTCTAATAGATGGTGTCATCGTTTTGTCTAACGATAAGGTAAGTGCCGAAGAGCACTCCAATAATAATAGCAACTTCAATAGTCAAATTAAGAAACGATTACGCACCTTCGATTTAATTCAGTGGTCATACCAAGTAGCTAAGGGAATGGATTTCCTGGCCAGTAAAAATGTACGTACCTGACGGTAGAAAAGTAAGATTTATTTTTAATCATTATATACCATTTCAATTTAAGATTCTTCATGGTGATTTGGCCGCGAGGAATATTCTTTTGGCCACCGGAAATATTGTCAAAATTTGTGACTTTGGTCTATCGAAATCACTGAGTAATAGTGGAATTTACAGAAAAAAATCCAAGCAGGTTTGACGTTTACATTTTTGTTGATATTTGATTTTTATAGTACCTAATAATTTATTCTTTAGGACCTCTTACCGATCAAATGGATGTCAATCGAATCAATCAGAGATCTAGTTTTCTCAACTCAGTCTGACGTTTGGTCATTCGGAATCGTCATGTGGGAAATGTTCTCTCTAGCTGCGACCCCTTATCCTAGTATTGATATCTATCGTTTAAATATTTAAAAATGATTTATCTGTTATTTTATATTTTGCTTGCTCAATTAGATTTACAACTGAATGATTTATACAATAAATTGAAACTCGGTTATCGAATGGAAAAACCAAAATATGCAAATTCCATAATGTAAACATTCTTTTTGAATATTTCACTTTAAAAATAGTATAACCCTTTTATTTATTTTATTCAGATACAATATGATGATGGACTGTTGGGAGATGGAACCTGTAAGGAGGCCATCGTTCAATGATCTAACTAACCGCTTGAGTGATTTATTGCAAGAATGTACCAAATCAGTAAGTAACTTGAGTCGATAAATATTATGTCTTTAAACAATATGGAAAATAATTGTATTCACTGTTTGTCAATAGGATTATATCGATTTAGGCAATAACTCGCAAATATCGATTAACAAAACTGAACCCATAAGTCCTATGAGTTCTATAAGTCCTGCTACAGCATCGTCGAGTTCAAATTATTGTTTTACATTTAAATACACTGAATGAGTTACAAAAAATAGTTCCAGAACATTAAACGTCCAGTAAACATAAAGGTTCTACGTCTAACCTAAACTAACATAATCTGACTGTCATAAGACGTACTCATCTCGAACAACGGCAAAAACTTCTTTTTCATGAATACTTGTATATAATCCTAATAAATAAATATAATCCTAATATTATCCTATATAATCCTAATAAAAAGTTGTATGTATACCTAATATAATCAACTAGTTATGTATTATTATTATTTAAATCTTTATAAAATAATGAACAAGCTTCTTTTTCATAAATACTAGTACCTAATATAATTAAATAGTTATATTTATAGGTACTATAATTATTTCTTTTAATTCATTATAAAATATTAAATTGTTAAATTATTAATAAAATTATAATTTATAATCATGTCATACTTATTATCATAATTTTTGTTGTTATTTTAATGATCATGAAGTTGGCCCCCGACCTTGTCCAATCTTGACCAGACCAACGCCAATATTTTTCAAATAATTTGCAATGATTTGCAAATTAATTTTCAGAATTTGCAAATCAATAGTTTTCCCGTAATCGCCGTGTTAGTATTCGGGTGGCCAAATACTCGTAGCCCCCCGAATTTGTCCAATCTTGATCGGACCAATGCCAATATTTTGAAAATAATTTCTAATAATTTGCAATTTAATTTTCAAAATTTGTAAATCAATAGTTTCTTCGCAATCGCAATTTAGTGAGAGTTCCCCCCTCTCCTTCACATTGTCCAACCGTAACGCCGAACCAATGCCAATATTTTGCAAATACGGAATATCTCGTTATAATTAGCAAATTGATTTTCAAAACTTTGAACTTAATATGTTCCTTTAGAGTAGATTTTTTGTGTCAGGGATTAACTAATAAAAGTATTGTGATAAAATATCAATAGTGTTTTTTTAAATCAAGTTGATTTCCAACATATGTCCAGCGCCAATACACAAGCGTACAAAAATATATATTGATAATTTTCTTATGTTCCGTGAAAAGATGTGTCCCGAATAAACTTTGATCGGGACCACGGACTAAGATAGTATGGACTGGAAACGACAATGATTTCACCGGGTCGCTTGCAGTACTCGTAATGTAGTACCCGTAGGAAAAGAGCGTCATCTACGTTCGTATTTTGAACTATTAAAATATGGAACTTGTCTTCTTACTTCTTTCATGAATATAGGTGGGGCGTTCTTTTCTTACGGGTACTATTTTCCCCCGGCAACGTTTCTCCTAAACCTTAAGTGGCCCGGCTCCCTGCCACCCGCCTGCCTGTACGTTTCCAGTCCATACTATCTTAGTCCGTGATCGGGACGCAGGAAAAAATTCTAAAAATCGTGAATGTCCCGCTAAAATCGGGACGGTTGGCAACCCTGCCGTCACCATAACACGTTTCCATTTGAACAATGTAATAAGAAACACGGCGCGATGGTACGCACGCGTATGAACGCGTCGATTTAAAACGGGCCATATAGTTGTTTCGTCGACTGACTAGCACAGCCTACAGTTTGCCGAATGGTGGCCTTGAAGCAGCACTGGAGGAATGCGACCCGCCGACCCGCGATTCACCATCAGCTGAATACCGGCAAACAAAGGAACGCAGGTTCGTTTGCCGCCGCCGCCGCCGCACATTGACAACGTCGATTGTATTCCGTTTCCGATGTTGCCACTTCTCTCTCCCGCCGTGCCATCCATTGCCAACGGTCATCGTTACGCGTTCATTATGTTGCCCGTTGTCGTCGTCATCGTTTACTCGTGCGTCGTCCACGTTTTCTCACCGCTACCAAATACTTTCACAGTATTGCCGTCGCCGCTTGAAAATACACCGCTACAGTTGGAAAAATGAGGTACGTTTAATTTATAGCTTCAACAAAACATTACGGCTGTAATAATAATTGAATGATGTTTTCGTTTTCACTCCTTGTGTCAACTCGCATGCGAATATAGGTACCTATCATTCGTTTGCCGTTTAAAACAATTTTTTTGTTTATTCTTTGAAATTCAAATTGTGGTTCAAAATACTTAGGCATCTATAGATTTTTTATTTTAGTGTATACTGTATAACCCGTCCAATTCACATCTTGGCCGTTTCCGGTGGGCGACATCACTGGCAATGGGTTCCCAATCATAAGCGTGCGCAGACATTACTGGCAAGGTAGTCATACGTATCTTGTATTTCATACTGATATTCATGTATAAGCTATAGGTGTAATTAGAGGGACTAAACCCATCCCCTCAAAAAAAAATAAAAAATTAAATAAACATGTTATCCCCATCCCCTCAATTATTTTTGGATATGAAATGTATTATAATACTGTTTTGATTAATATTAATGTCCACTACATTTAATAAAAAACAAAGTAAACTATAATAAGGAACAGGTTAAATTTACCTGGTTTATCTGCATCAAAAGGATTGTTCAACCCAACAGCTGATACTCCTAAAATTCCAAGTAATGCATCATGCGAAGCTGAGGCGGCAACAGAGCAACTTGCACTAGCTCCACCTCCTGTTTGGAACATATCTTTCTTCCTGTCCCCTTCAATCTTTTTTGTTTTTCTTTTTAAGTTTTCGTACTTATTCTTCAGGTTTTGTACCTGGAAATAATAAAACAATACATCGAAATTACATGTATGGTAAAATATTAAGCAGGTTAATATGGTCATAACTGTACACTGAGGTAGGGCAAGGTGCTAAAAAAATTAATATATCAGTACTTATATTAGATAGTTTAATTAATCATTATTTAGGCAAACGTAAATAGTGACTAATAACAGTACGATAAACATACAATTTCTGA
>JAIPRM010014316.1:0-10835 GCA_025469315.1 Stegophylla sp. TES_Ste_2020
TGGAAAAAACTACCCAAAATTTGACAAAAACGACTCGAACCTAACCATCAATTTTTGATCAGAATTTTATGAAAATTTAAACATAGATAGAAAATTCTATAAAAAAGATTTTGGCGCAAGAAAATTTTGAAAATGTGAAAAAAAATACTGGACATTTTTTTTTCTTATATTATTAACTTTTATCTTTAATAAATAAATAAATAAACTTCCTTTATTCAGAATCGTTTTACTGAAGAAATGATTTATCGTTTCTTTAAAATTTAATACGCCCGTCAAGAGAATACCACCCGTCGTACGAAGTACACCCATCGTGCGAAGTATGTCCGGCTTTTTGTTTTTTTTTTTTTTAATATAATAGGCCTCATATAACCCCTCCTCCCTCCCTGTCAAATAAAAATGCAAAATATGCTTACCAAGTAACATATATTAATTAAGATATTATATAAATAAGCAAAATATTCGAATGACATTCGAAACTTACAATAAAAAAATAATTTTTTGCATCCGTAATACCAAAAATCTGTTTGCCATAATAATAATTACGTTATCATGAAGTTTATGCAATATTACATAAAATGATATTATTAATTATTATATAATTTTATTAATTTCGATTTAGAATTAAATTTCAGGGGGTGGGGGTTCGAACCGTGAAACCCCTGCCCTGGCTACGGCCTTACGTAATTTCGAAACCGTAACGAACATCCTACCAATATAATATTATGATTTTTAATTCAACGAGATAATAATCGACTCAATTTCGACCGCAAAACCTTCTGCTTTGGATATTTGTGTGAGACTGCGTTAAAGTTTAAAAACGGTACCGAAATAAATTGTACTCGATTTCGACTAATATTGCGCGTTTGATTTGCATGATATTAATTTTAAGGTAACTCCGGTGAGCAGAACGCGACCGTCCATAATATATAAATTATATTATCACAATATTATTATGTAAATTGCGTCAGGGTTAATCTATTTATTTGGTTAAGGACGCGCGTCAGCAGTACGACCAGAACGAATTTCGTATCGGTTAGATGGAGCGCGCATTATAATAATAATAATAATAATAATATGCTGTCAACGGTCTGAAAATACAAACTACTATGGAACAGTGGTTCCCAAACTTTTTTTCCCATATTAGTAGTAACAAGACGTCACGGCACACTTTCGAAAAATATTTTCCATTTCCATTGGCGTATACAAAAGGGTTAAAGCTTAGGGGCTTATCACGCTCTGTATTCATTCGCCCTATTGTGTGTTATTATTATATTTTATTTGGTTTGTTTAAGCTAACAGTTAAATTAGGTAAATTAGGTAGGAATCTTTCTTTTTTTTTTTATGTTTTTCAGTAATTTATGCAAATTCCTTATTTCTTTTAGCTTTTTTTTTTTTAAAAAAAAACACGTAGGAATGAAAGCTGAAAAACGTTGTAATTTGTCAGTAGTATACAATTATTATTTTGCAAATATACTTGAAATTATAATCCTAAAAGTTAATGTTTTGGTTATTTAGATATTCAAGTAATTTCAAATTATAGAAATAATTTTGAAAAAAATTGTGGTTTTTATCACAAAATATTGTTAACTAAAAGCTGTATCACATGATATAACATAATACAATTTTTTTTTTTTTTGCAATTGTGTGATCCTGGGAAGGATTTCACTACAATATCGAAATCATCGATTTGTCCTGTCAATTTTTATTGGAATTACTATCATTTAAGAGAATTCTATTCATGGGAGCATAATGACCATAGTTTTGTTTTTTTTTTTTTTGGTCGAATATAAAATGTATTAGTAGAGCGGAGCGTGTGGAGTGGTACACTTAGTGGAATTTTTTCTAAGAGCTCAGGACAATCAATTTTGTTATTTAACAGTTTATAAGGGAAAGAAAAAATATAATTTTGTAAATTTCATAGCATATTTGGTACATTTTTTTTAGAGCATAAATGCACGCATATTTTAAGGGTTTTTTTTAGCGCTAGTTATTATGTATATTATAATTTACGAAAATTTTAAATAATATTATGCAGTTGTTATGCGCAGAACGTTAACGAACGGGTGAAGTAGTATAATTTTTATGTTTTAATTTGAAATTTTTTACACGTTATGTAAGAGTACATATTTTACCTAATAGTATAACTGCCTAGTAGTACCTTGCCACGCACGCAAAAATAATAATTTGAGTTTTTTTTTTTTAATGGAAATTAAAAAGCATATACACACGGTCGATGCGTTTATTATCTAATTATTATTATTTTAGCCGTGAGCATGTCACGACGTCATAATGCCGCGCGCACATAAACGTAAAACATAATATTATTATTAATATTAACGCCGTTACACGTATTCCAATTATTTAATTACACGATTAATAGTGATTAGTGAAAATACAAGTATACAATAAGTTAATGCTCGCGTATTATTATAATAATAATTCGTTACGCGCGTCGCGCAGAGCGAATTGTCGACATTAAACTTCTATTATAATAAACGTGTTATTATATTATTCAAAATGCAATTAGTAGTCACGTTATGTACACGCGTACAATTATTAATATAATATAATATATATATATATATTAATATCCATCGTTTTACGAGGAGTCGAACGACTTTTGTAATAACAATTATTATTATTATTTTACGTCGTCGCAGTATTATTGGCACTTAATAGCGTTAGACTATAAATAATCGATATAATTATATTATGATATTGTTATTACTAGGGCCCGGATTTAAATGCATTAAAAATCAGCCAAAAATGCCCTTAAAAAAAGCATTTTACCGCGAAAATGCCCTTAAAATGGTCCTTTGTATATTTTAATAATAAATATTTTAATAATTTGTTTTCGTATTAACCGTCTGTCGAGTCTAGGCATCCAATAAGTAAAGACAAGATCAGTGGCGTAGCCAGGATTTTTTTTGAGGGAGGGGTTTACAAGTTTTTTTTTAGTGGACTACTCCAGTGGTATAGCTATGGTAGGGGTGGGTTAAAGTGTATACAATAACGCTATATACCAGGGCATTGGACCCGAGTCATTTATTTGGGTGAAAATCCACGTGTTTTGAATTGTTAAACATTTCTGGTTACGATTAAATGTAGATTTATTGAGATTAATTATGATTTATGATTAAATCTTAAGCCATAATTTTTTTACAGAAGTAACGTATACATTAAACCTCAATTAATTTCATTAACTAATAGAAGAACACAAAAACTAAATATGTTTATGTTGTGGTTATTTTGCAAATATGTTTTCAATCTTTTTATTGTCAAAAATGATCGTTCATAAATAGGAATTGTCCGTGAAAATTTTGCTAAATTCTATAGAAATTTAAAAATGTGTAAAAAAAAAATTATCTTATTACTTTGTTGAAACGCGGTAAAAGAATTTTTTTAGGAAAGCTTAAGTTTTTGCTGATTTTTTTGGCATATACAAATACAAATTTCCTATAAAGTGTCAACTATGACATAAAATAACTCAAGAAAAATAATTATTGAATCATGTCGATCTATCTATCTAGCCGAACATAAAAGTTTTAATCTTTCATATGGTTTGTTATTTAAATTATAATATATTTAAAGATCTACTTTGCTGGTGTTAAACTATTTTAATTTCCTTTAGTTAGGTATAATACTATAATAGTAATAAAAAAAAAAATCAAAGGGAGGGGTTTGAACCAGATGTCCAATAGATGGAAAAGCAACCAGGTGGGGGTGAATGATATTGCAGAAATTATCGGATAACGTTTCTTCGGAGAGACGTTCGAGGCAGAGGGAGCGCGATGATAAACGCGGGCGCATAAATCGTGTGTCTAAAAATGCGAGGAAAAAAAGTGCGCGGCCCGGGAAAAGCAAAAAAGTTTTTTATCTCGTACGGTGAATCGCGCGGGACAATATCCACTTTGTTATTAATAATTGAATCTCGGAGGGATACGAATTGTATCACCTGTAACCCCGGCACACCGTCGTTGTCGTCGTCGGGAAGAAAGAATGAAAGAGAGAGAGAGAGATAAAGAGGAAAAGAAAGTGGGAGAGAGAGAGGGAATATGTCTACCCATATACCTCCACCTACAAATCCGTGAAAATCCGACTGGCATTTTCGAACGTTGTTGTAATTATTATACTGAACAATAAACTGTTTAATTTATTAGTATATTGATATCAATAATATTATAGCCTATTATTTTCTATCTGACTTCTGACTTCGGTATAGAACTCTGTTTTTGACTGTATTTAATTTTTATAATTTTATCGAAAATCAAATTATTTAATTCCTAGTTAAATTACCAACTCGAAAAAATATTTAAAAATATCACGCATTTGTTAAATAAAAATAATCAAATTTCAAAATTCGACCAGCAACTTTTTAAATCAGAAATTACCTCTATCTATGGTACATTTGGGAAGTCATTTTTCAAAATTCTTAATATTTTTTAAAAATTCGGGAAAACTACACGAAATTTGACGAAAACTTCATTAAAACTTCTTCCTTTTTTTTTTTTTTTTTTTTTAATCTTAATTTTATGAAAATGTAATTATAGCTGATGGATAATTATATTATATTCTAAGAATAATAATCTAAAGAGAATTTTTAATAAATGAAAGATTTTTTTTTTTTTGTATTTTTTCCTGCTCTCAATTAATATTTAAATATAAAAACTGGCTGAGGAGTAAAAAATATATTTTTTCGTAGTAATAATAAATTGTAAAATAAAATTGTCTTACATAAACTGAAGTTTCGCTAAGAATCGTTTTATTAAAGAATAATAATTCATTGTTTCTTAAAAATTTAACACACCTATCAAGTCGCACCAGAAGAGCAAAGAATATAGTTGTTTTTTTTTTTTTTTTTTTTTTTTATTATAATGTCAATAATATGTTTCTAATTTTATTTTATGTTAGACCATTTTATATTTTATTTTTGTTATAAGTGAGTTTTTACATTAATTTTTTTTTTTTTTTTTTTTGTGTAATCTGAAGATGACTTTTATAGCCGAAACTAGTAGTTACCATATTTATACCATTATATTTGTGAATTTGAATAATTTTACATTGTAATATTATGTATAAAATTACCATATTCAAATATAATTCTTTTACCGTCATATTCGTTGAATTATGAACAAATATTATATACAAATAAAAAAAAAAAAAACACCGGACATACTTAGCACGATGGGTATTGTTCGCACTTCGAGTGGTATACACTTGGAGGGCGTGCCGAAGAATTTTAAAGAAATTATATATTATTTCTTTGATTAAACAATTCTGAGCGGAGCTACAGTTGAAACTAATGTTTATAGTACGATCATGGTCAGTCATGATTCCAAAAAAATTCAAAAAATTAGAGATTACCGGGTAATTTTTGACCGTAGCATCCGGACTATTCACACAATACCACTAGATTACAAAATTTGAAAATGTAAGTATTTAATATAATACCCGAAAATATTGAATTTTCAAAATCGAATAATTACACACTAATAAGATGACGAAAAACATTACAACTTTTTTAGGTTTTAATAAACTAGAAATACGTATACCATAATATTTGTCCGTTCGGTTTTCAATTTTTTTTTCAATCAAACCCTTATAAAATTTCATTATTTTGCAGTAAAAAAATATTTATCGCACTAAAACATTCGAAAATCCGTTCGAATAATAAGTGTACAGTACAAAGATTTCAAAATTTTTCGCCCTTAAAAACAAACGATTAAGTTACTCTTGGTTATCATTCTATGAGACGTATCAATGTCGTGAATAATATCGAATTACTTATTATTTATGGTCCTTGCATTTGTATAACGTACAAAAAAAAATGTTTATTATTTACTAAGGTCATCCCATATTTAATAAATTACGTAAAATACTTAAGTAATTTATTTGAAAAATTTTCAATTCATGTTTTTTTTTTTATATTCTCGATAAGTTCCATATCAAGAACTTAATTTATGATTTCTATATTAATTTCTATCCAATAATTTTCAGAGAGAAAGATGAAAATGATTTTTTTTTCAAATTCAAATCAACGTATCGCTCGATTATTATAAAATCCCATATTATGATTTTGTAAAAAAAAAAAAACTAAAATAAATATCTTATGTTTTACTATCACGACGGGTAACATAGTATTATTATTTTTTTTTCTATTTACAATAAGCTCATAAATTTATCCATTTTATACTTAGGTAAGTACCATCGCTTGGCGTGAAAAATCTCCAATGTGCAAAAAACCAATTATACTATATGAAAAATTTAAAAAATGTTATATATGCTCAAAAATGAAAATAAACCCTAATTATTGTTACATTATTTTATTCACAAGGAATATTAATTATTATTTTCTTAAAATGTTTGCACATAGGTGGTTTTGTCAGTGTAATTTTTTTCTGAAATCTTACATAATAGGTTTGTTTTAAACACATAGGAGGTTAATTATTAATTTTACTTTATTTTGTTTTACACATGAGAGAGTTTATAGCTAAATTATAACTATTAAAAAAAAAATGAGTTAACTGCAATAATATTATACAGTGTAAAAATAATGATAAACTATTAAATATATAAATATATAAATATATAAATATATAAATATTATATTACATTTGTTATGTAAATATACAAATCTATGAAATAACATTACCAGTCAGATAAACTAATAGTTTAATATTTTATTTAATAATAGTTAAGTACAACATAATAATTTAATATGAAATTTTATATGAATTAATAACCATTCTAAATCATATATATATATATATATATATAAATATATTTATAATCATTCTATAAAATAGGAAATATAAGACAAATTAAAACCATACCAATTAGATTATTACCTAAATATGATATAGGAATATAAAAATATAGCAATTGCAGAAACAAACATAATATTTTAGAATTTATTAACAATTAATAACTATGAAGTATATTATATTGTATTTTCCCTCGTATTCTAAAACAGCTGATTTACCTCCAATGTGCATATTTCACACAAACTAATAGTGTGACAAACCTCCGCTATGCACATATGAGGTGAATCAGACAACAATTTGTAGATAGCTCACATAGGAGATTCATTGTTTCATAGAATAAAAATGTTTCCGTTATAACTAGAACACTGAAATTTTTGCCACTGGATGGCGGATTTTTTTTTTCTGAATTCTGAGACATCAAAATGTCATTTTGCGATTTTTTGCACATTGGAGGTTTTTCACGCCAAGCGACGAATTATACTCTTTTGATTTTTAACGAAGAATATTTAATGAATAATTTAAAAAAAACGTATTTTATCAAATTTAAATGTTTTTGGTACATTTTTTGATATAATATGTCTTATGAAAACACTACCGTCCCCGAAAATTTGACACCCGGGATAATCATCCCAACCACCGGCCTTCTAAACGCGTGATACATGTACGCAGTATTATAGTATACACAATAAATATAAATAAATATATTACGTAAATAGATAAATCCTTCGATTAATCTCGTGGATATATTATTACTACTATCGCGCTCACATTCTTAAGGTGGTGACTTGTGTTGTTTTTGCCCGGAATTAACGCGAATAAATCGACGGACGGTTCGCCGAACATCGAATCGAAAATCCGTTCGCCCGAGTCAGGAACACGGCTATTATCCATATATATATATATATTTATTTTGTTTTCCTATTTTTTCCCCGACCGTTGCATTTTTCTCCGACTTATCAATAACGCTGAGCGTGTTCGTTTTTAACAATTACAATTGCCTGATATATAGTTTGACCAATACCATAGTAAAAAAACGCATTGCAAAAGTAAATCACGATCGCCTGCAGCATTACAAAAATAACAATAGTAAACCTTTAAGTCGCGCGCTTAGCTATAAGTACTATTTTCTTACTCGTTTTTCTTATCCCTCAGTGGGTGGGTTGCATTATTCGTTTCAATCGGTTTCGTCTGTGGTCAAAATATTTTAAATTTCGGTTCAACGAATAATTGCAAAATTGACCGTGTGTCGATTTGTAATAAAAAATTTATATTTCTCGAAATACGACATAACTGATCGTTTTTACGAATAATTAAATATAATCGGAAATCAATTATTATTATTATTACATTATCAAATATCGTAACGCTTACAATCGTTTTATCGAAGAAGTGATTTGTAGTTTCTTCGAAATTCAACACGCACACCGGCAGTATCCCGTCCGAGGGGCGAGGACCGATGAATATTCATGTCCACTCTTTTTGTCAAAACCATACCGATCATTAAGTCGCGGTGTTCTATTTGCTACAAGAGAATCCCACCCGTCGTGCGAAGAACACCCATCGTGCGAAGTACGTCCGGCTTTTGTTTTAATATTTTTTTATTATTGAAGTATAAGAAAAATATGTTCCAACTTGTGTTCTGGTTTATGCATTTTTTTTTTTTTTTTTTTTAAACCACTTCCAAAAATATAGCCAAACCGAAAAAAGGTGAACTTATTAAACTTATTTGCTTAGTAAATCTGTAAGATTTTCTTTGGAAATTGATTTAAATTTTGAATTTTCACACTTAATTCTGTGATATTAAAATTACTGATTATTTTTTAGTCGGTACATAATATATTGTAATAAAAAATATAAAATGCCGTATCGGCTTAATATAATTAGCGGTTCGATGATAAACTCTAATTAATAGAAATTAAACGTTAAATACGACGTAGCAGCACAGATTGAAAATACTTTTTCTATACTGACAGAAAAAAAAAAAAACAACAACTATACGTATTAACCATTAAAATATTTGACATTGAATGGGGGGGGGATACGCTTTTAAATCTGATAAAAGCTAATGGATTTTAAAAATAATTAAAATCTCGACGTAAAAAAAATGTAAATTTTTTAGCCTTAAGACATAATATTTTACGCGCCTTTATGATGAATAATGATTTCTCGCACTCTCTCGAAAAGCGGAGAAGCACTCAAATAGATGCGAAAAAAAAAAAACGACACCGAAAAAAACAAAAAAAATATTACCGCCGCCGTTCAAATGACATTGTATCCGAATAATATCAATATTATTATTTTGTAGCATTGTTTTTCAATTCTGTCCCACGCGCGATGAATACGACATACATTATTAAATCGAACGGTTTTAAATGTGTTATCTTTTAGATGGGTATTAAATTTCAAAACTTTGTTTTTGTATTTTATATCCCGTCGTTCGCATAAAAAATTTAGTATTTTTAATCACTTTTTTTTTCTTTTTTTTTTTTATTGCGAAATCGTAACTTTTTTATTACCACCTAGTTATCTAGATAAAACATACTTATATACATATTATTACATACGATCGTATTATACAAATTAAATAACGTTTTCTCGGTCAGTGCACACACACACACACACACACACACACGTGCCGTTTATCAAAGTGATGGGAAAATGCGACAATAATGTCAGAATTTATGCGAAACGTCGATTTCCTACTATCGGTTAAAAAATCGATAAAAACGAATTCGAGTTGAGGCGTTACAAAATGGCCTGAATTTCGCACCTTATTTTAAACAGGCACAACCCCAGGAACCTTAAGACATAATGTATCGATAATTTTAAATATTCAAAGAAATATCAACATAATAATTTCATAAGTTCGATTTTTTTTTCCCCCCTCGTATTAAAATAAAATCTAAATTATTAATTGTCATTATTACATTTTGAACAATGTATAAATAAATGTATATATACATATATATTTTATGTAAGTAAATTCATTAGTTTCTAAAAATACGTCCATCTAATGGAAATAATTTTTTTTAAACACGAGCACACACGAGTGGAAGCTAAATTAAAGTTATCGCTCTTATAATAATAATAATAGTAATAATAATTT
Source organism: Stegophylla sp. TES_Ste_2020 (assembly GCA_025469315.1). Lineage (NCBI taxonomy): Eukaryota > Metazoa > Arthropoda > Insecta > Hemiptera > Aphididae > Stegophylla > Stegophylla sp. TES_Ste_2020. Next base: position 9,871 of record JAIPRM010014316.1, read on the forward strand.
TATTTTGTTAAATAATATATTTTTATCGAGTTGTTGTACATTTTTCCGAATTTTGGAGGAGAGTTAAGCCCCTCAAAAGAGTAATTTTATTGTGAGGGGATGGATACATCCCCTCACAATAATTAAATTTATTCGTATAGATAACAAATTATCGAGTTTTACGAATTACATAGTCAATATATTTTCATTTTTATCCCCTCCCCTGAACAAAAATCCTAAATAAGCCTTTGGTGGAACTTACCTTTGTAGTACTGTTCGACTGACAGTCATACATACATACACACACACACACACACACACACACGAGCAATTATTATGAAAGTCAAACTCCTCGACTGATAATAAAAATTCAAACATGTTTGATGGTCAAATTTTAAATTCTAGTAAATTATTATTCAAAATGTAATATAACTTCTACAAACTCCGTATTGTGTTCAAAAAAAAAAAAACAATTTTTTAAAATAAACATTTTTAGATTCTGAACGAAGTGAAAAAGCTAGTATTTTTACAATGATGTTTATTTTCTTTTTCTTTTATTTTTTTTTCTGTGTACAACTTTTCGTATAGAAATACTTGTCCAAAAATTTCGATCAATAACTTTTTGAAACCCGATTCGCCTCTAGATGGTACTTTAAAGAGGTAATTTTTTGAATTTCTCAATTCTTCAATGTTTTTTTTGGAAAACATTACCCAAAATTTGACAAAAACGACTCGAAAACCATCATTTTTCGATCAGAATTTTATGAAAATTTAAACATAGATAGAAAATCCTATAAAAAAGATTTTGGCGCAAGAAAATTTTGAAAACGTGAAAAAAAATTTTGGATATTTTTCGAACATTTTTTTTTTTTTTCTTATATTATTAACTTCCTTCGTTCAGAATCGTTTTAATGAAGAAATGATTTATAGTTTCTTTAAAATTTAATAAGCCCGTCAAGAGAATACCACCCGTCGTGCGAAGTACA
>JAIPRM010014317.1:0-10833 GCA_025469315.1 Stegophylla sp. TES_Ste_2020
TTTAAAAAGGTCATTTTTTGAATATCTCAATTCTTCAATTTTTTTTGGAAAAAACTACCCAAAATTTGACAAAAACGACTCGAAAACCATCATTTTTTGATCAGAATTTTATGAAAATTTAAAAATAGATAAAAAATCCTATAAAAAAGATTTTGACGCAAGAAAATTTTGAAAATGTGGAAAAAAATTTTGGACATTTTTCGAACATTTTTTTTTTCCTTATATTATTAACTTCCTTCGTCCAGAATCGTTTTACTGAAGAAATGATTTATCGTTTCTTTAAAATTTAATACGCCCGTCAAAAGAATACCACCCTTCGTGCGAAGTACATCCATCGTGCGAAGTATGTCCGGCTTTTTTTATTATTATTATTTTTATTTTTTTTTTTTGGGGGGGGTTGGGCAGGAGGCATGCAAATAATTTCAAAATCATCGAATTCAAAATTTGGCACTATACCTAAAAAAGTTTCGCCATACCTGTAATAAACGATTCGGATAGAATATAAATATGAGTAGGTTACCTATATTAAAATAATTTTATTACATACCTACTCAATATAAAACTGACAATAATTCAATTATTGTTGCCTACTTCTGAAGTCCCACTCAGAACAAGGGTGCCAATTTGGGGGGGGGGCAGGGTGTGTATTTTCATCCCTTTGAATTTTAACAACTCAATAGCCTGAAAGCAAAAATTGGAATGTAACATCCTTTTACATTTACATAGATAGGTATCTAAAGCTGTCAATTTGTTTTCTTATCTAAATATTCTAAATAATATTAATATTATTATTGCATATTACAATGATATTATATTTTATATAACATATTAAATTATACGTTAATACAATTACTTAAAAATTAAACAATATTTTATTTTAGATTCCGAATAGAATAAAGAAGCTACTACAAGTACTCCGCCACCAGCTCTAGATAGGTCACTGGTATAAACACTTCTGTCCAGAGCATATTTTAACATACAATCTACGTGGCACTAGTGCCCCCCAGTGATAAGTTTATGCCACCCAGCGGTGGATGATCGTGCCACTGACCAACACATTCTCATAACGATCGATGTCAATGTCAATTGAATGAAATTTATAGTTTTTTTTTTTATAAAACATAAAAATGTATATTCTGCAAAGGCGTAGTCAAAGGGGGGGTTATCAGGTCACAACCCCACCCATGAGATTCTGAGCACCCTTGAAAAAATAGAATTGAGGCGCCTAGTTTCAAAACCAGCTATAAGCAATTTTCGAAATTTTTCAGAAACAACAAAAAACGAAAATAACGTAAAATACTTGGTCTATAATTTTATAATAAATATGAAATGAAAGCTTTGAATGGTACACATGTTGCATGTGAAATTATATTTTGAAAAAATATTATTACAAAAGTTAAATAAATTTATAGTTTTGAAATGACTGGTTTTGTTGTGAATTTAAGCATATGGCTATTTTTGAAACCAACAATTTAATTTTTTTTTCACTTATGGCTGGTTTTGAAATTGACTTTATGAGATAGGTGATTTTGAAACAAACACTGAAAAATTTAAGAAATACAAAACATTTTGAATTTTATGTATATAATTACCTAATAGTAAAAAATAATAACCAAATAGAACTTAATTATAGTTAATAGGTACTGAATTTCATGAAAATTGAAAAAATTTGAGTACTATTATCAGAGCAGATAAAAACATGTGTTTAATTATGGCTTGATTTGAAATAAACATCGTTAGATGGCTGGTTTTGATACTAACCACAATTTTCTATTCTCATTTAATACCGATTATTGTCTTGTTTGATGTTCAATATTTTTACCAACTATGTAATACAGTGTGAATATTTGAAAAATTAAAAAAAAATCTTCGTGAAAGTAAACAAAAAATAAGTAGACTAAGATATTATAAAACTAAATTTAAATACAACAATTTACAGAATTTTTAAATCTACAGTCATTCATATGCATATGTATATATAGGTAATACAAAATATTAAAATTTATAGAAAATATAATTTTTATTACGTTTACGTTTTTCACTTTTTTCTTTTTTTTTTTTGGTATATCGTCCATTCATAAAAATAAATTAATATTTCGTAAAATTACAGTAACACTATAGGTCGTAGAGATTGAAATAAATACCAGTAAGTTGACGAAAAAATTTGTGAACCCTCCCCATGAGAAAATCTTGGCTACGCGCCTGGTATTCTGTATAGTAATGTTAGTATAGCCAGTTGGAATTGTCAACTTGCGAAGTAACGACGCTATCACTGATTACGTAAACTATTTTAATCCCTCGTATAGTTTATCCCATATCATAAAATAAACAAGAATAATTTATTGAACACAAAACATATATGCAATCATAGCTTTGTCGTAATTGTTTTGACATTGATATAAAATATAAATGGATGCAATAAAAAATAATTCATGTAATTTTGACAATGATATTAATTTTTTCGGAAGTCGTCGATCGTCATCGTCTTCATAAATTAATGGCTGGGTGGAAAAACGTGCTTTCGAACTATGTAGTGTGTATACAGTGTGTTTCACTGAAATAGTAACACGAAATATTTCCGTTCAGTGACCTTGGATTGAATTGGAGTTTTTTCGAGGAGCTAGGGAATACTAAAACACACATTTTGTAATCATTTTCGAATTTTTAATTATTTTATTGTGCGCATGCACAATAAAACTTGAATTTTTTTAAATAGCAACACCCATTTTTAACAACATTAAAAATTGACTGAATTACAGCAATCCTAAGTTTAAACAAAAAAAATTTTATTGAATTTTTCAATATTCTGTAATTTATAATTTTATTATTATTTTGATAACCTAACCTGCAGTGGCTAAGTTTCTGGAGTCTAAAGAAAGAAGGAGAAAACTTCCTGACCCAGATCTAAACAAGAATCAATAATTTACACAACATTTTTTTTCCATTGATTCAAATTTGTGATTTTAAATTTTAATATAAAGTTTTTAAATACAGATACTGATAAATTTATACTCTGTTCTACTTATTTTATTAAGGTTTCATTATTGATAAAAAAAAAAAAAAAAATGTTAAAATATGTCTCTATGGAATTGAATAAAAAATCTAAATAAAAAGTGAGACAGAGGAATTAATCTCCTCTATGTTCCTCCGGTAGACAATTTTACAATTTTATATTACAATGCCACCCAGTGAAAATTACTTAAAATATGTTCTGGTGGGTATGTTAAATTTTAAAGAAACGATAAATCATTTCTTCAATTAGACAATTCTAAGTAGAAAGTAAAGTAAAGTAAAACAAAGCAAAGTAAAATAAAGCAAAGTTAAGTAAAGTATAGTATAAACAAAAAAAGCCAAAAATACTTCGCACCACGGGTACTTTTCGCTCCTCGGGTCAGATACTCTTGGTAGGTGTGTTGAAAATTACGACTATTATTTTTCTTTATAATTTATATTATTAACTTTTTTTGCTCAGAATTTTAGTATTGAAAAAATTATTTATCGTTTCTTTAAAATTCAACATATCCTCTAAGAGTATCTGACCCGATGAGCAAAGAATACCCGTGTTGCAAAATATGTCTGGCTTTCTTTTTTCTCTTAAAATCACATTTCACTGATTTCATATTTTTGTCCATAACGTGGCAACAACTTTAAAAAGTGGTTTAAATTCGGTGTTATTATTTGGTATCCAGAACCCTCATAAAAAAAAAGCTTGCAGACCATAAGAAAATAATTTAATTTATTGGTCATTTTTAGATTTTTTTATTTATCTTTTTAATGTTCACATTGAATCCTCGTCTATTGGAATTTGGTACACTTTTGACTTTGTAAATCACAGTTATTAACGGTGACATTGACACTGGACGTACTTGAACAGTTAAACAAAGATCATCTTTAATCTTTAATCTGTAATCAAAGATTATCGTAAATATCAGGAAAGTACCTTTAGTACTCAATATCTGATTTTGCAGTTATTTGAGAACGTTAAGAGTTTAGAAATAATTGTATGCTAAATTCAATCAATTTTGAAGACATAATTGAAGGATTATCTTAAAGAAAAGCAAAACGCAAAATACATACCGATAATACATTTGAGAAATCATTTTTCGAAATTCTCTATATTAATTTCAAAATTAGAGAAAAACTACACAAAATCTGATTAAATTGTCTTTAAAACTATCTTTATTTTTAACGAAACTTTGTGAAAATTAAAATATAGGTATACTATAATATATAAAAAAAAAAGCCGGACATACTTTGCACGATAGGTGTTCTTCGCACGACGGGTGGAATTTTCTTAACGAGTGTATTGAATTTTAAAGAAACGATAAATCATTTCTTCAATAAAACGATTCTAAATGAAGGAAGTTAATAATAATATAGGAAAAAAATACAAAAAAATTCGGAGTGTCAGGCTGTAATCAAAAACGGTACTGTCGCGTGCAAGGCCGGTTCCATTTCCACTAGGTCACAACACATAATTTGACCATGTAGGTGAAATAGTAGGTATGTAGTATAATAATCGAAAATATTGAATTTTCAAAATAAAATAAAATAGTTAGAAAACTATTGTTGCACGTGGATTTTAATTCACACCATCGCATTCAGCGTCGAAAAATACATAAGTTACAATAAAACATTACTTATCAACCTCTCATCCTTTTGTGTGTTAATAAGAAATATGTAATAAAATGGTAATTTATCCGTACTTTCTCCGATTTTGTTTTCAATCAAACCCTTGTAAAATATTTAATTATTCGTCCGTAAGAAATTTTATTGCACCAAAATATTCGCAATGAAATTCTCTATCTAAGCACCAAATTTCAAACAATCGGTCGAACTAATTTTCTTATATGTACATTAAAGTGCGTAATTTTATGTAAAACTAACGAATTTCGTCAAAATTCTAACTTCAAACGGGTATAAAAAAAACAGATGACTAACAATTTTTGAGATTTTTTTCAGGTCAATTAGACATATATATCAGTGAGATCATATTAAATTGTCAAGTCTTAATATCAAAGATCAAAAATTTTATTACATAAAAACTAAAAAAAAATGAGAAATTCCTGAAATTTTCGAAATGCCGTACTTAACTCAAAATTGATCAAATCTTTTTGAAATTTTTATGATATGTTTTCGTAGCTATTTTTAGTGGTTGGTGAAAATGCTAAGTCTTTAGCTGCATTATTTTAGAAGTTATGTCAAAAAGTAATTTTAAATTTTACAAAAATTTCGGTAATTCCGCATTTTGCCGGTTTTTGTCAATTTTTCGCCAGTTTTTCCCCATTTTTGGAAAAAGTATTGAGAAATTGGAAAAATTAACTCTTTAAAGTACCATTTGGGTACGATTGCGGTTCTATAGAGATAATGATCGAAACTTTCGGACAAATATTTCTATACGAAAAAGTGTTTAAAGAAAGAGAAAAAATAATAATAATAAATAAACATCATTGTAAAATCATAAGCTTCTTCACTTCGTTTAAAATCATAAGCTTCTTCACTTCGTTTAGAATCTAAAATAATTTTGTAAAAGAAAATTATTATTATGTGATATTATTTTTTTTCTGTAAATTTTTTTCCTAACATTTATTTTTTAACATCAATTTTTTTTCCTTTTCCCAATTAATAGTGGAATATGAAACTGGTTGAGTAAAAATTAGTTTTTTCTGTAATAATAACTAACTTTATAAGTCTTCAGTAAATCTTAATTATCTTTATCATAACGAGTACACCATCTGAACCTAAGAAACTAGTCTTAGTATCATAATATGTATATATTACATAATCTAAGTCAGTGGCATGTTGAGGACTTTGCCGAAAGGGAAAATATAAAATAATGTATAGAGTAAAAACCAAATAAAAAGTTAATAGAAACGGGTTAATTATTTTATTTGTATAATTTATTATAATTTTTTTTTTATTTTAATTTTACCGATCATATTGTCAATCTTAATTTTTAGTGTTTTTTAGTGGATTATATAAATACTACACTTAACTCAAAATTGATTAAATGTTTTTGAATTTTTATGAAATGTTTTTGACCATTTTTAGTACCTAGTTTATGAATGTTTCAAGTTTCTAGCTACATTATTTTTGAAATGTTAAAAAAAAGCAATTTTCAATCTTATGAAAATTTCCGTAATAGCATATCTTGCCGTTTTTTATCAAATTTCGACAGATTTTTCGCGTTTTCAAAAAAGTGTTGAGAAATATCTATCTATCTATATACCATGTTTTGTAAAGATCGGTTGGATCAATTATTTTTTATGTGCGCTAAAGTGTAATTTTATATAAAATTAATGAATTTTGTCAAGATTTTAATTTTAAACATTTACAAAAAAAATTTACTTATGATTTTCGAGATTTTTTCAGCACCATTGGTAATATATTATATGAGTATGTTTGTATTAAATTTTCAGGTCTTAATGTTCAAACATTAAAATATTATGAAATAAAAACTTACAAAAAACGAGAAATTTCCAACATTTTTAAAGTCCTGTATAACCGTCAAAATTAGTCAAAAGTTTTAGAAAATTGTATGAGGTATGTGCGTGACTATTTTTAGTAGTTGGAGAAAGTTTCAACTCTCTTTTTTCATTATTTTTGAGGTTATGTTAAAAAACTGAAATTGAATTTATAAAAATTCATGTTATGACAAATTTTACCACACTTTAGAAGTTTTTGTCAATTTTTGGATAGTATTCCTTTACGCATAGAAAAAGTATTAAGAAATTTTAAAAATGACCTCATTAAAGTACTATCTGAGTGTGATTTTTGATCTTTAATATTACTAATCGAAACTTTTAGACAAGTGTTTCTATACAAAATGTGTTTACAGAAAAAGAAAAAAGAAAAATCTAAAAAAGTGTGTACTTCGCTCGTCGGAATGTTCTTCGCACGTCGGGTGGAAACACTTGACGGGTATATTGAATTTTAAAGAAACGATATATCATTTCTACAATAAAATAATTCTGAACGGAGCTTCATCTAATATACAATAATAATTATCAGTTTTGAAGAATTTAACTTAAATGGTGAACTATAAATATTTTGTTACATACAATATTTACGAAAAACGTAAATTTATTTTCATTTATTTACATACACCTAATGAATACTTTATAAATAATTTTAAATTACAATAAAATATAAGTATTATATTAAAATAAAATACAATAAAGCGGCTTTTAATTATCGTAAATCAACATTTATGCACTGTAATATAATTTTTACTAATGTTTATCATTGCGCATCTAGTCAATTACGGTTAAAAAAAATGCGAAAAATTCAAATTATCGGGGATTGATTCGAATCCGGCACCGTCACCTGAAAGCCGATTAGTTTCCCATTGTGTCACACTAACATCGTTGGACTTTAAATTAAAATAGTAGGTATTTATTGTAATAACCGAAAATATTGAATTTTCAAAATAGAATAAAATAGTTAGAAAACTATTGTCGCACGAGGATTTTAATTTACTTCATCGTATTCAGTATCGAAAAATATATAAGATGCAATAAAACATTATCAACCTTCAGCAACCAAGTGTTTATAATCTAAAGATATATCATATTAATATCTGTCTGTATTTTTTTCAATCAAACCCTTGAAAAATGTTAATTCTTTGTTCGCTCGAAATATTATTACACCAAAATATTAGCGATGAAATTCTCTATCTAGGCACCAAATTTCAAAACAATCAATGGGGCAAATTTTCTTTTATGTACGTTAATGTACGTAATTTTAGGTAAAACAAACAAATTTCGTTGGAATTCTAATTTCAAACGGTTATAAAGAAAATAGTTGACTAACGATTTTCGAGATTTTTTCAGGTCAGTTAGACATATATGTCAGTGAAATCATATTAAATTTTCAAGTCTTAATATCAAAATTCAAAAATTGTATTACTTAAAAACTAACGAAAAAATGAGAAATTCACAAAATTAATCAAATCTTTTTGAAATTTTTATGAAATGTTTTTGTGACTATTTTTAGTAGTTGGTAAAAGTTTCAAGTCCTTAACTGCATTATTTTGAAGTTATGTTAAAAAGTAATTTTAAATTTTACGGTAATTCCAGTAATTGCATATTTTGTCAATTTTTCAAATGATTTTCCCCGTTTTTGGAAAAAGTATTATTGAAAAATTGGGAAAATAACTTCTTGAAAGTACCATCTGGGTATGGATTTCGGTTCTATAGAGATACTGATCAAAACTTTTGGACAAGTATTTCTATACGAAAAAGTATTTACAGAAAGACGATATAGAGCTTTTTTTGAGGTTATGTACGTAAACTATGGAATAAATACAGTAATTATTATCAAATTAGTAAACACTAAACAATATTATTATGATTAACATTCGACTTGATTCTCATAATAATTTTAAATTAATTTCGAGTTTTATTTTTTTTATTGACAATTTTGGTCCATTGTTGGGTTGTATGTTTTAATACCTCAAATACACATAAAGACGTCAGTTTCCATTCTTAAGTAGCATTCTAATAAATTTATAAAACAAAATAAATCTGTTATGTAGTTAAATTGAAATTATCACTGTACGACAGAAAATTAAATATTCAATAAAATGCCTTGTGTAAACAATGAAATACATATTATTATGCTATTTGATCAAACACAACAGTTTGATACGCATAGAGGTCACCTTATTAAAAATATTTGTATCATGTATTACAATATTCGTTTATTTCATGAAATAAGAAAAGTAAACGATCCGGTTAAACTTTTTGCTTTAACAAAACTTATCCATTATATACATGACTGTAAACTGAAAATTGTAAATTATACTTGCAATTTGTAAATTATATTTTTAATTGTTAATCATTATTATATTTTTAATTTTTAATAAATCCGTGATTAAATAGAAAATAACATGTTCAGTCATGAATTGATGTTCTATAATATTAATAACAATAATAACTATTGTAGAATTGTAGATATTAAAGTATAATATACTATTTTGAATTTTCCCCATATTATATAGTTGAGTCAGTTGAGTGATATTGTATGGCTCCATAACATAGATAATAAGGCTCCATATAACCTTAAAAATGTTCTTGTAAAAAGCGCTTATGTCTTATCCATACTAATTCTATTAGGTATCTATGCATTTACCAGGCGACTATAAATTGCTATCCGTGCCCCAACGCATTCGCTGTAAAAAAAAAATCTAAATGACGAAATGTAGCATGTTTTTCAAATTTCGCATGCTGACAGTTTACTGCGGTTCGGTAACGGCAGCGCTGCGTGGTGGACACGAACGCGGCACGCTAAACTTAGGACAAAGAGGACATTCAGGAATCCCATTCTCACGCGTGAATGCGTGATCGTTCCGTGACGGACCGCAGTTATATAAGCGACCATCCGATGGCCGATGGTTATCGTGAGGTTTGGAACACGTGGTGAGCGTCAACCGCGTCATAGGGCGCACAAAAAAAGAGTAGTAGAGCTTAGACGGAGGAGGTCCGTGAAACGGTCCGGCGTTGAATGTGGTGACGGTTTGCGAGGCGAATTGTACGTATGTGTCGCGTGCTACGGGCAACCCTTGGTCCGCAGCCCGCGCCCGCGTGACACAACGTACAACCGTCCGCTCGACGCCGATCGTGCCCTGAGGTGAACATATGTAGTCTATGGGGGAAGCGCTTACGAGTGGTGGAACCCGCAGCGGGGGAGAGAGCGTACTTGCTCCTGCTGACGCACTCGGAGTGTTCCCCCTTTCCCAGACGCCGAATAAAAGGGACTCGCGCCGTCTCGCGAGTACGTAGCATCGACGCACGGAGGAGATTACTGAGTACTCGATCTCCTCCGCAACCCTTCTCACGACTCTCGCGAGTCTCCTTTGCCTCCGCCAAAAAAAATTATTTTTTTAATTTTGCTATTCATTATAAATTATAGTATATCATATCAGTCTAGAAGGCTGGAATAATATTCTCTTGAAATAGGTACCCAAAATAAGATGCTAATATTCTCATAAAAAATGTATAATATTCTTTAAAAATCATAGTCAAATATGCAAAATATATGCTTTTACATACAATACATAGAAAGATTTTCTGAAATTCAAAATATACCTATTTAAAAATAAAACTCTATTGTTATGAAAAGTGTACATTTGAAAAATTACTTTTCTAAAGTATAAAATATAAATATCTCTTGTGTAAATCTGTATCCCGATATGAGACCATAAATAAATTGAATATTAATCTAAACACTTATAAAATTTATAATTATACAGTTGGCCAGCAGAGCCCAATTATCAAAGACACTCAATTATGTAAAAAACTTTTAATTAATCTTGATCACTTTCTAACATTTAATTTGTTTAAACATTTTGTTTGTAAATTAACTTTTGATGTTACACTTTTATAATATTTGATTAGTATATAGATAAATATTTTTAAAGCATGTCTTCCTTTATGTTAATCATTATATTGTAATTTAAACTCGATTATACTTAGAACTCTCCCTTTCAGCACAAGCTTAGCTTTTGAAAGGGATAGTATAACTTTATTTTGTATTTTGTATACTTATGTAATTTTATATAATATATAAAATTACGTGATTGTTAATTAATAAATAAATGTTAAATAAATTATGTGATGGTTTTATAGCACTTATAAATAATAAAAAAAGCGGACATACTTCGCACGATGGGTGTACTTCGCACGATGCGTGGTATTCTCTTGACAGGCGTATTAAATTTTAAAGAAACGATAAATCATTTCTTCAGTAAAACGATTCTGAACGAAGGAAGTTAATAATATAAGAAAAAAAAAATGCAAAAATTCGGAGTGCCGGGCTGGAATCGAGCCTGGT
>JAIPRM010014318.1:0-10832 GCA_025469315.1 Stegophylla sp. TES_Ste_2020
TTAATTGATTTATACCATGAAAGGCCAATATTATGGGACCAGACGCAGTCAAATTATAAAAATAAGTTTAAAAAAAATGACGCGTGGAGTGAAATTTCGGAAATAATGGGTGTTGATAAAGCAGAAACGCAAGCAGCAGCAGCAGCGATCGCATCATTCTCGAACGACATTTTGGTAAAGAATAAATGTTTAATAAATTTGTTACTCAGGTCTGGACGTGCGTGTTTTAAATTTATGTCGGCAACATTGTTAGAAACATTTGTTCATATTTTGTCGACAACAATGTCGGTGACAAATGTATCTAGGTATAGACGCGGCTTTACGCAACACACAAACACATAATATTCGGGTACCTACTCAACATTGCGATTTGACTAGACTCAAATAAAATTATATAAACTACACTTCTCACCCAACACTATTAAATAATAGTAGTTATTTGTCAAACATATCTAACCTACTATTTTATATTTTTATAATATTATTAATTTCCTTCGTTCAGAATCGTTTTATTGAAGAAATGATTTATCGTTTCTTTTAAATTCAATGTATCGGTCAAGATTATCTCACCTCACGTGCGAAGAACACCCCGACGAGCGAAGTATACACTTTTTTTTTTATATATTATTAACTTCCTTTGTTCAGAATCGTTTTATTGAAGAAATGATTTATCGTTTCTTTAAAATTCAATACACACGTCAAGAGAATCCAACCCGACGTACGAAAAACACTTCAACGTGCGAATTACATACTTTTTAATTCTCATTATTTATTATGCATATTTAAATTTTAGTTTCTGAGTGGAGCGAGAAACAAGTGTTTTGTTCAATGATGTGTATAATTTCTTTTTACTTTTTTGTTTTTATTTCTGTAAACACATTTTTGTATGGAAATACTTGTCCAATTTTTCAATCAGAAATTTGGCTTACAATTTTTGAGATTTTTTCAGTATTGATGGTTATACACATGAACATGCTAGTATTACATTTTTAGTCCTTAATATTCAGACATTCAGACATTTTATGTATTAAAAACTTACAAAAAATGAGAAATATATATTAATTTATATTTTCAAAGTTCTATAGTCACCTCAAAATTGGTCAAATGTTTTTGAAAATTTTATGAGGTATATGCGTGGCTATTTTTAGTAATTTTATTGTCCTGTAATAGTCCAATACTATTAATTAATAACAAAGTAATCCATGTCTATTTTTATTTATAGTATTAATTGTCGATTAGGTTATATTTAAAATATATTATGTGAACATTTTAGGTATTCAATAATTGTGTGGTGTTCATGAAGTAATAAATATCTCAACAAAAATGAAAAAGAGTAAATAAAATCTATTTTTATGAATTCATTAATTGTCAACATATTAGTGTAATTGATATTTTAATGTATTTATGGGAATATTGGGTTTTGAGCTATTTTTTTAAATGTTCAATAAAAGTCCAACATTATTAATAAATGACAATGTAACCCATGTCTATTTTTATTTATAGTAAAATATTTATAATAATTTTTAATATTTTTTTTCCATCAAAACCTTATAAAATTTTAAAATATTCGACCTTGAAAATTTTTCTAACATGAAAACCTTCATAATTCTCTATCTTTATACCAAGTTTCGTAAAGATCGGATGTACCAATTAATTTATGTATGCGTTGAAGTGTGTAGTTTTAAGTAAAACTAATGAATTCTGTCAAAATGTCATTTTTAAACAGTTATAAAAATAAAAACTTGACTTTTTTTAGATTTTTACAGTATAGTTGGTAATACACACGAATATATAATATGTATGTACTAAATTTTCAGGTCTTAATCAATGCATTAAAATTTTATGAAATAAACTTACAAAAAATGAAAAATTTCCTATATTTTCAAAGTTCTATACTTACCTCAAAATTAGTTAAATGTTTTTAAAAATTTTACAAGATATGTATGACCATTATAATTAGTTGGTGAAAGTTTGAACTTTCTCACATCATTATTTTTTAAGTTATGCTAAAAAAAATAAAATCAAATCTATGAAAATCCGAGTTATGATGTTTTTTGTCAATTTTTGAGTATTCTAGACATGCGCTTTGAAAATGATGAAAAACGACCTCTCAAAAGTACCAATTAGACAACATTTCACATTTATAGTTACTGCTCAAAATTTTTGAAACAATTTCGAAACCCGATCTTGTGATGACACACATACGGAAAGAAAAAGCCGGACATACTTCCCACGATGGGTGTACTTCGCTCGTCGGGATGTTCTTTGCACGTCGAGTGGGATTTTCTTGACGGGTGTATTGAATTTTCAAGAAGCGATAAATCATTTCTTCAATAAAACGGTTCTGAACAAAGAAAGTTAATAATATAAAAAATAAATGTCCAAAATTTCTTTTTCACATTTTCAAAATTTTCTCACGCCAAAATCTTTCTTATATTATTTTCTATCTATGTTAAAATTTTCTTATAGTTCGGATCAAAAAATAATGGTTTCCGAGTCGTTTTTGTCAAATTTTGGGTAAATTTTCAAAAAAAAAATTAAAGAATTGAAAAATTTTAAAAATGACCTCTCTAAAGTACCATTTAGAGACAAATCTGGTTTCAAAATGTTACTGATTGAAACTTTTGGACAAGTGTTCCGATACGAAAAGTTGTACACAGAAAAAATAAATAAAAAAAATGAAATAACCATCATTGTAAAAACACTAGCTCCTTCACTTCGTTCAAATCTAAAAACACAAAGATTTGTATAATACCAAATCATTCTTCACTCTGCTTAGAATCTAAAATGTGAAAAAAAATTGTCAATAATCAAAATATTTTTTCTTTGTTCTCAGTTAATAGTGGGATATAAAATTTACAGAGTATAAAAAGTATGTTTTTTTTTTTGTAATACTTTTATTATAACATTTAAGTTTTTGTCAAACAGAACATTAGTTCTGGCATGGCTCCAGGGAGGGGGCAACTGGGACCATGGCCTCCTCTTAAAGCTTACCAAAATTTTTAATTTATTTTCTTCAATAATTAAATTATTAATATTAAAATACCGATCTAAATATTACACACCAAGCAATTAGAATTTCACTTGAAAAATATGTTTGTTATGTATAAATCGTAATCAGTAGGTAATGGCATTGATTTTAATACTTTATAATTAAATGAATTAAAATTCAATGTTATGGTAGAACGTACCAGAGTATTACGTACCTAATACTGCATAGTACGTACCATTTCCATATTCAGGGTTGTTACGCAATTCAATTTTTCAAATTCCCTGATTTTTCCAGGTTTTCTATAAAAATTTTCCAGTGTTATACACCCATAATTCATAAACCATACAAAGTATTTTATAGATTCTGCGTGAAGCGAAGAAACTAGTGATTGAAACAATGATGTCATTATTATTTTTGTTTCTGTAAACATTTTTTTGTATGGAAATACTTGTCCAAAAATTTCAAACAGCAACTACAGATACCGCAAAATGGTACTTTTAAGAGGTCGTTTTTCAAAAATTCCCAATAATTTTTTTCAAAATTTGGGACAAACTACCCAAAATTTGACAAAAAAGACACTGTATCTATCTTTTTTTTTTTTATAGATTAGATAAATGTAAAACTAAATTAATTAGGTTTACAATATAAGTAAACTTTACAAGACCTACATATGGTATACCTTTACTATAAATAATTTTCCAGACAATATTGAAAAATTCCCTGACTTTTCCTCATTTTCCATACCCTAATTAAATTCCCTGACATTTCCAGATTTTCTAGTGGCGTAACAACCCTGATATTATAATAAAAATAATTACAAAATATTTTGGAATTACAAAGCATATTATTTCCAATATACTTAGGTAAATCATATTTCAGAGTGGGTAAAACAGAATATTAGACAAGAAAAGTAAAGAAATATGTACTAAGTTTGATTTGAATTATGTATATCTATAGATTTTGTTAGAAACCGAGCATAGCGAGGAAATTTTTTAGGTGTTTATAACTTACACAAAATGCTTCATTGAGTAGCTGAGACTTTACCCCTCCCCCCCATCACCAACAGATCTCGACTACTATTTGCGCCTATGCATAAATGTCCGTTTAAAAATGAGAGCGTGAAGTACCTAACTACCTAAAAAAGTGAATCACACCAGAAGCAAACTTTTAAGCGGACATTTTTTAATACTATTTATTTATTCTATGAAAATTACAATTAAGTATTTCATATTTTGTTGAACATTAATATATTTATCAAGCTGTTATATACATTAGACACAAACTGGTAGGTAAACTAAGGCCTAAATATTTTAAGAGAAACTTATGTATTGTACACTAAAATACTAAATATACTGTATTATATATATATATATTATGTAAAATAATAAATAGTTACTACTTATTCATAAAAATAGTAAAATGCATTAAATGAATGATAGCAAGATATATATTTTTTTAATTGATATAAATAAGTTAATCATAAAAAAAAAAATCAAGTATAACTTAAACAAAAAACAATTTTTGACAAGAAATAGAATAGACTTTACAGACAAATAAAAAACTAAAAATATGTGACAGATATTCTATAAATTTTATACAAAGGCAAATGTGTTAAATTGTATAAAACTTAATTTTATTACGTAATAAATATGATGAGAATTTTTACAAGAGTAAAAAAAAAAAAAAATATGTAGATACAATAAAATAACAATTTGAGATCAGGTAACTCATAATTGGAAGATATACAGTGTTATTACACAATTTGCTTGATATAATATTTAAATATACAAAAATTGTTTCAAGCGTGTTACCTATAATTGGTATTTGACAAACTACTGTTTTTTAAGCAAATTATCAAAATTTATTGGATTTTAAATGCACAAATATGTTTAAAAAAATAGGAACTGGTAAAATTAAGAAATATATCACATAATATGTGGATAGGAAATAAATAGTTTAGCTTGGAGATGCTTAATTAAAAGAAAATATCAGAGTAATATTTAAATGAGGAAACAATGATTACAATATAAATTAAATCATATTTGAAACAATGAACTGAATAAGTACAATATTTATATTTGTTCACTATTTTTAAGTGTATGGCGCACAAAGTTTGAATCACATAAGATATCTTAACACCTTTATACACCATACCAAATAAATAATGTAACATTTAGAGTTAAGTAAGATGAATAATGTCAATTATAAGATGGTTAAATATCATATTAGTTTCTAAATGACATGTGTGGATAACCATAACAATCTATTTAACTGGATAATAGGAGGGTACAGCCAAATTCTGTAAGTTGAGAATAAAATATATCTCATTACTAATATGAGATAAAAATGTTCTATTTAATACCATTATGATTTTACGCAACATAATAAAATGACTTAATCTGATTTGAAATCTTCAGAAGAACTGTCATAAATCAATTCCTCATCATAATAAGTTTCATCTTCAAAACTGTAAAATAAAATAAATTAGTATTTGTATTTTGACATCAATTTTGTTAGTATAAAAAAAATGGTCATTTTAATAAGGTAAAATTTATTTAAAAATGTACTAGATGTATTCGAAAAATATCGAGACTAAAATTCTTAAAAATATCTTTTAATGTTATTAATATTATTATACCAAAATAAACTAGAAATAATTTTTAGTATTGTTGTGTGCTCCCAGGTCTTGCCACTTTTAAAAATACCTTTGTATATCCTACGACCGTTATTTCTTATGTCATCCTATATGAGATCGCAGGATCGGTCGTACCAGTTATTTTTTTATATGCGTTTAGGTTTGCAATTTTAACTAGACTACTGAATTCTGACAAAATGCTAACATTAAACAGTTATAAAAGAAAAATTTCATTTTCGATTTTCGAGATTATATCAATACCATTGGTAATACACATGAATATGTTTTTTATATTGCATTTTCAGTTCTTAATACTCGTACATTAAAATTTTATGAATTAAAAATTTACAAAAAACGAGAAATTTTCAAATTTTTGTACTTACCTCGAAATTGGTCAAATGCTTTTGGAGATTTTATGAACTATTTTTAGTAATTTATGAAAGTTTGTGTTATGACGATTTTTGTCCATTTTTGGGTAGTCTAGGCATGTAGGCATGCGCTTAGAAAATGTATTGAGAATATTGGAAAATGACCTCCTAAAAGTACTATTCAGACAACATTTCCGATCTATAGAGTTACTGATCGAAACTTTTGAACCAGTATCTCTACCCGAAAAAGTGTATCCATACAAACGAAAAAAGAATTAAAAGCACACATAGATTTGTAATACCAATATATTCTTCACTTTGCTTAGAATTTAAAAATTGAAACTAAGAATAGAAAAAAAGCTTTTACATTGTAACATATTTGTACCTTTTTTTAATTAAGAAAAACAGTTTTTAATAATTGATCATTTTTGTGATAAGAATATTTCTATTGATAAGAAATGTTCAACATATTCTCAGGCTTTTGATTAATATGACAATTGTGAAAGGATACCTACCATTGAAAAATATTTCAGATGAGGATAAAGTGTAGATTATCTAATTACCAAATATATATATATAGAATGAGTCTATATAAGTTTATTTTATTTATTTTTTTTCGTTCAACAGAGAGTAATTTTACTAAATGGATCACGAAAATTTTTCGTTTTGTAGAGGTTTCTTTTTATAGAATCAATTTCTTAATATTATATTAGTTGCACCATTGTAACCGTGAAAATGTACCTCAGTGATATTTTACCCTCTGGAAAAATTTCGCTAGCGATATTTGACCACCTTGTAAAATCTATCATGGATAAAATTTCAAAAATGAATTTTCACCCTTCAATAAAATTTTGCTAATGAATTTTTACTTTTAGTAAAATTTCACTAGTGAATTTTCCCTCCCCCATTTCTTATAGGAAGATTAAAAATCTTATTTATTTATTGTTATTTTATAAAAAATGAAATACAATAATAATTATAAAATATATTATAATATGCTGTCAAGCTCAGTGGAATTTCTCTATCAACTATTTTGTAAAAAATGCACTTTCATTTCTAAATATTTTAAACAATATAGGGAAGTCAAAGGAGGAGAGGATATTTTTGGAATTAGCATAGCATATTAATTTGTAGTCGAAGAGCGCCTCGGGATATGACGAATAGGTAGAAGATACATTGGTGTATAACAGTGTAATTCACTCCCCCACTCTTCATTTTTTTGGTTTTAAGAGGTACGCAATCTTAAAATCATCAAGTTATCGCACACATTTTTTCCAGTATTTTTTTTAAAATCTCTTCTGCTTTTCCCTAAATAATTATTGGAAGAACTTGCTAGATGTACCTTTTAAAGGACCTTAAACCAAATTGTATCCTTTTAATACAGTCTTTCTTATTTTTAACATCGCAGGAGTTATAGCAAGAACAAAAAACCGATGGGGCAGGGGAATTTTAATGTCATATACTGATATACCTTCTACTTATTAAAATATCCCCCCTCTCTTTCGACTTCCCCATATTATTTAAAATATTTAGAATTGAAAGAGCACTTTTTACAAAATAATTGACTGAGGAAGTCCACTGAGCTTACACTTGACAGTATATTATATTATACCTATTTATATCATAATAAAATTTATAATTATTATTTTATTTAAAGTAACAATAAATAAAGAATTTAATATATTTACCGGAAGATTTTTACCCCTCTCCTCCTGGTATAAATTTCACTGGGAGAGGGGTATTAATCGCCATCTGCATTGGGGAAATTTATACAGAGATACAATTTTACGTAGGGTACCAATCAGCCGTTATACCTAGGTCAAATATACCTAGTGAAATTTTACCGAGGCGTAAAAAAATCACGTAGCCAAATTTTACCGAAGAGGGAGGGTAAAATATCACCAAAGTAAATTTTCGTTTTTATACTGGGATTATTGGCATATTTTGTTTTAAAGAGGATTCCGTATAATAAAGGGTCCGTT
The DNA here is from genome assembly GCA_025469315.1 of Stegophylla sp. TES_Ste_2020. Lineage (NCBI taxonomy): Eukaryota > Metazoa > Arthropoda > Insecta > Hemiptera > Aphididae > Stegophylla > Stegophylla sp. TES_Ste_2020. The sequence goes on from JAIPRM010014318.1 coordinate 7,978, forward strand.
ATAGAGAGGTTTTACTGTATTACATAATTTGTCCACTTTTAAAATATAATAATAGCCTAATAAAATTATAATATTAATATTACCTGAATAAGGCTCTTAAATCTCCAGATATTAAAGCAACTAAGATAGGAGCAATCAGGCACGCTGGTGCCAAGTATAATAAAGCTGACTGAGCAACTTCAAATACATATTTGGTAAATAATGTTATAAGTAAACCCAAAAAATAACCAAAAAATGAAGCATTGAAGTATACATTTCTTTTGCGTTGTAAACTAAAATGTAATAGATTTTAATTAATAAATATTTTAAATTTATCAATCAAACAATATACCTTTGATCGAATCTTAATAATAAAGCAGTAAATATTCCTGGAACAATAATGTTCACTAATGCCAACGTGGAAAATTTTTTTGTATCTGAATTATCAATTTTCATTAAATCTCGTGGGAACACAACTGTAATTAAAAATGATATTTTAATATGTATTGAAATAAATGATAGAAATAAAGTTTTAAATTATTTGAAAACTAACGTAAGACTGGAATGCAAGTTTCAAAGCTATTAAGAATCATTGTATCCATCACGTCATTGTCAGTGTAAAATGCCCAAAATATATCATATACAAATAGACCACATAAGGCGATACATCCAGTTTTCACGTTGTTGATTTGTATATGTTCTATTATATATATATAAATTGTCGCCGCGAATAAATTGTTTCCAATCCAATTCTAATTTTTTTTAAAAAAAAGATAAAAAAAATAACAACTTAAAAAATAATAACATGTTATGAATGCATGTATGAACTAAAAGGAAAAATACCTTGTAATATAGATAATAATTAGTAAATATTGCACTTAAAACAACATTAATAGCTTGATACAATGTGAATCCAATATTTATCTGATCACTTTCTATCAATAATAGGTATTTATTTTGAGGTATAATATTTGGTAGCAGGACCTCGAGTTCAGACCTAATTAGAAAACAAAATAATACAAACTAAATATTTAATATACTGTATTAATAAATACAATGTGATGCATTACATACCCAAAAAGAAAACTACTGACTATTATTTCACCTAAAATACCTACAAAGGTCAATGCAGATAGTAATATATCCATGGATTCCTCTGACAATACCTATAAATGTATATGAATAAATAAATAAAATATAAGCTTTTTTTTTAAACAGATACTTAATGTTTAAACATTGAATACATTACGTACTAAAGTTAATAAAGAAAAGTTTATTGTTGCATTGTATCCCAAAAACTTTGTACCTACATTTCTAAAATTACCCACCAAACAGAAATATTAAAAAAAAATCTTTTAATTTTACCTTGTGAGCAGTGTAGAATATTAAGGCGTCTACACTTGCAATTAATAGAAGCACCGTAGCCCAGTTGTTAGTTATGGGCCCAGATAACTCATCTCCAAAGACCTGTAACAACATTTGTAAACAAGTTTTAACAAATTGATTTTATTTTAAATGTCTTAACAATGGTACCGACTTCATCATTTTGAACGCTTAGTGTGTGTAATCGTGTTGCTAGCTTGGCTCCAGCGAATACGACCATTAAGGCAATGGCCATTATACTGGCGTCTGAAATTAGATTGCTAACCATTGAAATCGATGTGGATTCCGGGGATGAATCCGTGTCTGTAACTTCTGTTTCGGCTAGAGTAGTGATGATGTTCTGCACTACAGTTTCGGCCATGATTTAAGAAGTTCTAGAGAAAAAAGTAAATACAAGCAATATGAACTTTAAAACTTATATATTTTACTTGAATAAAATACGTCTAACACGGGTAGAATAACAAATGGTTCATTTTAATTAAACGTTAAAACTCCGTATGGTTTAACATGTCCACATCATGAAAATCAGGGAGCTACTAAGTATAAGATTCCTGCGGACACTAGAAAATATACGTATTGAACAGATCAATACCAGAGCTCCAGGGCTACTCGACACGGTGCACGAAATAATGGTACGCTGTTTTAGCAGAATAATCAGTCACTTGGGACGCTAGTTGTCCAGTACATGGTATGTACGTATATTACTATATGCATAGTTTTTATGATTGTTTAGTTTGAAAGTCATTCATTAGGAGCGCCATAATAAATTACATAAGTACAATGAATAATTTACGTACTACACTTACAAATTTACAATAAATCCTAGTTTTTAAATAAATTCGTCATTTCATCGGAAAAACGTTTAAAACGTAAAAATTATGGTAGACATTATATACAAACCAGTATACTTCACACCATGGGCATTCTTCGCAGCTTCTCGGATTGAATACTTGGTAGTTGTTTTGTACTTTAAATAAACAATAAATTATTTCTTCAGTAAAACAATTCTGAAAGTCATAGGAGAAACTATACGTCAGGCCAGTCATGCCACGCACGGCCTGACCTAATACTAGCTAGTGGCTGGATATAGTTGTACCCACTATATTTTGGCACCTGGAAAAAAAAGTACCAGTGAAAAAAGTAATGGTTCAAGAGAATTCAACAAATGTAAATGTACTATAATTTATTTTAAACTATTAAAGTTAAAACTTAAAAAAGCCGGACATACTTCGCACGATGGGTGTACTTCGTACGACGGGTGGTATTCTTTTGACGGGCGTATTAAATTTTAAAGAAACGATAAATCATTTCTTCAGTAAAACGATTCTGAACGAAGGAACTTAATAATATAAAAAAAATTTTTTTTTTTTTCGAAAAATGTCCAAAAATTTTTTTCACATTTTCAAAATTTTCTTGTGCCAAAATCTTTTTTATAGGATTTTCTATCTATGTTTAAATTTTCATAAAATTTGGATCAAAAAATGATGGTTTCC
>JAIPRM010014319.1:0-10831 GCA_025469315.1 Stegophylla sp. TES_Ste_2020
CTTTAAAATTGAAAATTACTTTTTGACATGACTTCTAAAATAATGCAGCAAAGGACTTGAAATTTTTACCAATTACTAAAAATAGTGACGACAACAAATTAACTGGTTGGTATCAAATTTTCTAATGTAAACAAGTAAATAATCAAACCGAAATAAAATGAAGTGAAATAATATTTTGTGCTGTGTCGACATTTGGAAAAATTTGAACTTTGAAAAACCTCCGTCTACCTATATTTTTGCCTAGAATTGAATTCTGTTTCAAAAAGTTGCTGATTGCAATATATGGATAAGTATATTTTGTACAAAAAAGTGTTGTAAAATCATAAGCTTTTACGCTCCACTCGGAATGAGAATGTGTTTATTAAAATTTTTCTCACGTGTCACTGAAATTCAGTTTAGTGCCAACTTTGGCACGCGTGCCATAGTTTCGCTACCACTGCTTTAAGCTATGGATGGATGCGCTGCAGATACCTTTTTTTTTTTTTTTTTGTTTCTTTAATTTAATCAAGCTGTTTAAGTTCAATGTTTTAATAATTAATAAAAAAAGATTTATCAATATCACTAATATCGCAATCAATCAAATATAATAATTTTACATAAAATATTTTGGGATATTTTCACAAGAACACAGAGTATACGACATTAACCAGTAGATATACGTTATTTATTCAAAATAATCAGAAGGTATACGGCGTATACCACCGTATGCCCTCCACTACGGCCCTGCTCCTGTCCCTGGTACGCATGTGTTAATCAGAGACGCGCGCTCGTCGAAAATCTATTGCTATTACTATCGACAGCGACTCGTGATAAATTCAATTATTTTTTTTGCAATAAAAACGAGAAAAAAATTACGATAAAAAAAACTATAATGAAAATTATGAAATTACTTTATATTCTTTTCGTGATTCTAATAAAATAAATTAACCATACATGAAATAAAGACGACATTACTGTATTTAAAAATTATTATCAATCTAATCTAACCTACCCCTAATAAACAAATAAATACGCCACACGATTTTGACGAGACAGCGAGAATACATATTTCAATTTTCACATATAAAGATCCTAGTATGCAACAGTAACATTTATTCAGTGGCTATTCGGGGTTTTTTGAAATAATACGATTCTATATGAAGGAAGTTAATTATATAAAGAACAATAAAAGTCGTCATATTTTATTGACTCACCAAGAACACCTGACCCGAAGAAGAGCGAAGAATACCCGTGGTGAGAAGTATGTCCTGTTTTCTTGTCTATACTTTACTTATCTTTACTTAACATTTTAGATTCTGAACGAAGTGAAGAAGCTAGTGTTTTTACAATGATGTTTATTTTATTTTATTTTTTCTGTGTACAACTTTTCGTATAGAAATACTTGTCCAAAAGTTTCGATCAATAACTTTTTGAAACCGGATTTGCCTCTAGATTATATAGTAGTTTATATTTATATTATAAGAAACTAATTAGCACAGTACAAGAGCATCGATGTTGTATAATTAAACCCCTCAAACCTCAGGCCTCCCTCACCAGAAAAAAAAATATTATGTTCCGACGTCCCTCATTAATACTTTTTAGAACAACACTTGTTAAACGAAAGATTAAAAATGATTACATAACTTCGGTGTAAAGTTTTATAATCGTTAAGAAAAAATTTGTTTAACAAACGTCTTATATACATATTTAATAATATTGCAGTGTCATTAATACCGTCACAATTTCGTTGAAAGTTATTTAAATGAAAATATATTACACATATTGTACATATCGTACAATGATAATTTAAAACCATAATATTCTAGTAACGATAGATTGAAAACAAACACGGTACAATAAATGTAACTTGATTCAGAGTTCTGTAATCGAGCAGCTGTAATCGAGGTGAATACTTATCTGGAAACACATGAACGATATGAATAGAATATTTGAAAAACATTTAAATTTGATTAAAGGCACTTGTGCAAGGTCGAATTATTCATTTTACGCATATTTAATGTAATGATTGAACTGACGTTATTTTTACATTATACGGTCACACTTTGTGCGTGCACTACACTACTGAATCGACAAGTATAAAAACAAGTACATAAACGCAAATATTTAAGTACAGATGTTTGAAAAGTATATTTTAATAAGTGTTGATATATTTTGCCAATAATAAAAAAAAATAATAATAATCCTAGTAAAAAATAATATACGCGTAAGTCATGCAGGATTAAATGAAAAAGCTTACACCAAGTATTATAAAAACTTGGAATTTTCCAATCTAGTTTGTAAGCTATTCGTCAGACTATTATAACTTTTTATACTTATCGACAAATTATTTAAATTTTCCTGACGGCGCGAGACTATTGACTAAACCAATTAGGAAATTTGTAATATGTATTGTTATAAAATATTAATACTATAAATATTCATGTAAACTTCTGCGTTAAATTTATCTCAGATCGTTTCTTTTGTCTTATTATTTTAATACCAAGTAGTCTGAACAACAGAAACCAATAACAATATTATGATCGTAGAAATACTGTGACATTTTTACATTCTGTACTCGCCTTGAGCGTATACGAAATACGGAAAATGTGTTTACCAATATACAGGATGTTCGTTGTTAAACTATTATTAACTCTGTACTTCGTATGAATTTGGGTAAGAATAAAAAACGATTTTTGTATACAAATAAAAAAAAAAAACCTAATAAAACTATATTTTTAGAAAATTGAATTTTCACTATTTTTTAAGCTTCTGGTTTACGTCATTGGCGGCTTTACTCAATAATTAAAAACAAGACCTATTTTGAAAATGTATTGATTTTCATTGTTCGTTTAATAGTCTGGAACATGTAAATGTTTATTGTTAAGTATTGTAGAGTGGAGAATTCGGGTAATCCGCTAATCCGCTAATAATCGCTTTTACAAATCCGATGGACTAGTGTTTCTCTACCCTTTTAGAACTCATCGACCACTCAGCCCTGTGTTATGTATTCTCTCCTCCTCTTTATCTCTCTTTCTCTCTCTCTCTCTATCTATATATATATACATTATACATATACACACATATGTTACGGCAAATGACGTTATAACGGAAATTAATGATATTCGAGGGTCATTAATTTAATATGCCTAAAAACATGGCAATTATCGTAATATTTTTTTAGAAATCATGCTAATGACTGTATGAAATGGAAATATTGATAATAACAAAATTTACTCTGTTCTTTATTATTAACGAATTCTGCATTATGCCAGTGGCGTATTAATTTTTCATGGGATTGGTTCGATAATTTTTCTCAACATACTGTCGTGAGGAGGTTCTCTCCTTCTATTCCTAACAACACACAACCTATAAGTTTTAAGTCTACAGTCTACAATATTGGAAATGCATATATTATATTTTATTAGAGTAAAATTCAATATATTTAATAATTACTTGTATTTGATAATATATAGGTTGAATTGGAGGAACAATTATGTTACAGCATTAATAATACAAATTCTAATGTTAGAAATAAACTTTAACAAATGCATTTATTGAACCTACATTTCAGAAAAATTTACCACTGGCAAAAATTTCTTTTTAAAGAAAGTATGGAACGTAATTTAAATTATAAATTGTTTGATGTTTTCATTGAAAAAATCGTTGTTTTATACAAAAATTAACATTAACATAGGTAAGTATATAATATATACCCAAGGTAGGTAGTGTGAATTTTTCAATTTATAGTATCAAAAATTTCAAATTATATTCGATAAATACAGGATATTTCCAAAATGTTCCAATAACCCTAAAAGGATTTAAATTTGTTTGAAAATATTTTCCAGACTGTATTATAGCTACAACACTATTGATAATAAGGAATGAGTATTTAAAATTTCTAGATTTAAAATTATGACCAAATTACAAAAACTATTTCATAAAAATTGAGTTTACAACATATTTTAATATTTAGTATTATTACTTAAATTTGAGGTAGTTTAATAATACTTAATAATAATAACAATAATGAAAATCATTAAGAAAAAGAAAATATTTAACATATTAGATTATTAGATATTAATAGAGTAAATGGAAGGGATCTGGACCCTAAATACCCCCCCGTAAATACGACATTACGTTAAGCCATGTAGATAATAGTTTGATAATTACTTCAAAATCAATGAGTGTGACTACATTATAATTTATAGAGATCACCATTGTAAATGTAAACTTCGACCGTAACCCACCAATTACCATTATTCGAGTGCCTAATGCGATTACTTCGTCAAAAGCATGTAGGAGAAAATTTAAGAAATTTTTAATAATTTCGCTATAATCCTATTTTTCAGCTACCCCACAACGATAATAATGATGGAATTCAAAAGGTACAAAATATTCAAAACAGTTCTTTGAATTTCGTGTTTGATATGTAAAAATATTTCATAGGAAAGATAATAATACGAAATAATGAATTATTAATAAATGTGAAATTACTCGTGTAGACAGTGAGATTCGAATATAATTTAATATTTATTATTACATACCACGTTTACAGTTCCAAAAGTTCGAAAAAACCTTACGAAGATTCCGAGAAGAGGAAAGAATAAGCATACCGCGAAATAACGTCATCTAAGTCATTTTTTAAATTTATTATTCGGTTTTGTTTTTACAATTTTAAGTTCGGTTAAGATCAAGTAAGAAAATATTTTTGTATTTTTGTTTAAAAACAAATAGACATTGCAAAGTCAGTAGAAAAATAAACAATGGTGAACTTAATTGGAAAAAATGGACATTTGCCGCTTGGACCCAAAAAGGCCTCTTCACATTAAAAGGCTCAGAAAAATGCAATTTTTTCGACTTATCGAGGTTTTCAACTTACTAAGGTTTTCGAGTTACCAAGGTTTTAGAAAAAAATTCAACTTAAAGAGTTTTTAAAATGTTTTTTTATTTTTTTAATTAAAGTTTTTAAAATGTCTGTAGTTATGTATTAATAAGTGTTTAATTATTATTATATACAATGTAAAAAAATGTCATTAATTATTTTATTTTAATAATAATCAAAAAAAAAAAAAATATATTACGAAAAAAATATAATAAACACCAAATGAAAAATACTGTTGCGTTCCAAGGCTAATTAATACATGTTATGTATTATAAATTTATAATAAACACAATAAACGCGATTAGATAAAATTATTCGGACATAACAAGTCGATTAGACAAATGTTTATACTTATTGTCCGACATTATCCATCTACATTCAACACAAAATATTCGAGTTATTTATAGTTTTTCTTTCGAGTAATCAAGGTTTTCGCAAAAGAACAGAATTTTTTTCTACTTATCAAGGTTCATTATTTATTTGTATAGAACAATAATTGTTAACATTAATGAATTAAACATAAATTATTATTGGGATATTTATTATTTTCTAAGATATTTTAGGTAAAAAAATATTAATGTATTAATGGTGGACAACACAGGGATTAGTATGTAGGCACATACTTATATTTGTCTCAATTGTTAATAACGTTCCATATACAACCACCGGAATAATGTTAACCTCACACGCCCTAATCGATATAATATATTTTTATCTTTTTTTTTTTTTTTATTCAGTTAGTCTATGTATTTTGCTGTTATTTCTTTGTAAGCAATTTGAAGAAAAAATCAATGAAATAAACAATATAATGTATTATATTAAATAATTTTACAATTTTATGTCTCTCACTTGACTAATAATATCACATTGAGATAGCATGATGTTTTATTTAATATTGAAAAATATATACTTTCTGACGGTTATATATTCGAAGATATATTGGTATAAAATATTTCACATAACTACACCCACATAATATTAGTATTATTTTGTAAAATTTAAAAATAATATTTTTATGCAAAGAATAAAACCAGGGATACAATATAAATATTAAAAGAATTTTCAGATCAAGATTGTTTATTTTAAAATCATTGAATTAGAATGATGTGTACTATTAAAGAATAGATAAGTATAAATACAAAATAGTTAGTTTTTATTAGTTTTCATTTTAACCCATATGTACAATGTACATATTACATAATTCCCAAAACCAAATAATTAATTTACACTTAAATATTGATTTATATGAAAATAAATGTTTAAATTAACTAATACTTATATTATAATAATAAATCAGACGCTCGTCGTACTGCGAATCATAGGCGTGTCTACAGGGGAGGCAAGGTGGACAGTTGCCTCCCCAGCGAGATATGCGACCTTATATGTGCATTTTATTTTATTAGCTATGGAATAGCGAGTGAACTAGATTCCAGAAATCATAGTATATTATTATTATAGTAATTAAAGTAGTTTTGTAAACAAGTTTATTATCAACTATCAATTTATGTTATAAGAAAACGTTCTTATTAACATTATAGTATTAAAATTATGAACGTGGTGTACAAAATGTACGAAAATAATATTTTTAAACAGAATTATTACATCGCATCTTTAGAATACAAACGGCATTACTCAAAATAATAAAAATAATAATAATAATAAAACTTGAAAAATGTAATTAAAAATTTCAGGAATTGAAAGTTTCAGACATTTTTTAAGTTGCACAGTTTGTATTTTATGGTTTCGATATGTATCTCAAGAATACAAACAGCACAACTTAAATAATGTCTGAAACGTTCAATTCCTGAAATTTTCAAGTATTTTGTTTTTTTTTTTTTAGCTATGCCGTTTGTATTCTAATGGTGCGACATGAACTTAGAACAAGTGTGTTACGGATTATTAATCTTTTCGCCTACACACATCGTGGTTTTATTCTAATCTTTTATAAATATTTTGTAATCAAATGCTTTTATCATTTTTTTTGAGTTCTTCGTTGACTTCTGTTCTTTTTTGCTCTTTTTTTTTATTAAAAAGTAGTTTCAATAATGGACACAAATAGTTTTACTGTAGAAATATTTTACTTTTATTTCAGGTTTTTTTATATGACATATGTCATTAATGGTAAATTACATTTATAATACATGAGTGTTATGGCACCTGATTTAATGACACTGACACTTGGTACCTAGTATAACACTTGACATTCGAATTGTTAACATAGTACCTTATTACGTAGAGTTCATTATTATTTTAGTTATATTTTCGGTACTATTCAATTAAAAACAGCTTTGCAGAGGGAAGTTCTGTTGGCCTAAGGAGATAAGCTTATCGTGCAGACACTCTCAATGATATTAAAACGAATTTTAATGCGTTGCTAATTGCTATAAATGAAATCAGTAAATCTACTCAATTATCTGATGTAAGAACTAAGAATGAAAGAATTAGATATACCTATTAAACCAAATGGAATCATTAAAATGTATGTATACATATTTAACAGATAAATAATCATCATACACTGGAGAATTAAATAATTTATGCAGTTTTAAAATTTATTCTTGCCTTCCCAGCTGTAATGGTATAAACATTCTTACGTATACTACTTATACCTGTATAATTGAATTATCTTTATAACTAGAGCCCGGAATTTTATGCATTGAAAACTACCAAAATGTGTATGCACTTCAGCACTTATAGTGTGCATACTACATACATATGACCTTAGAATTTGAATACATTTATAAATGTTAGTAAAAAAAAAGCTTTTTGTACTATAACTTTTGTTTTAAAAATAACAATTCACAATTATAGACTTTCAAATGTAAACGAGCGTCGATTATGCTGATTATAAGCAATATGGCAATAAGTTTTGTCAATGTTGTACAATATTGTATTATCTATATTAGTTGCATGTATAAATTTAAATTTATCTTAATTTTGTTTTAATTTTTTATTATGTTAATTTATTTTTGTTACTGTAATTAATACTAATTTTAAGTTCAATCTGTACTTCTTATGTATAAACTGTTCTTATATGCCCTTGCGGCGTTGAAATTTAATAAATAAATAAATAAAAATGGTTTTGTACACAGAAAAACACCACACTACGGCAACCGATGAAATTGGAGCGAATTTAAAATATATTAAATCATCACATATATAATCATCTAATAAACCATTCATTGTAATTTCTTCTTTCAAAATTATTTTTGGAATTTTAGTTAATGTTTCAGAAAGCCTGTTTGTAGCATGTAAATACTATATACGATATTGTATGGTCCGGTTTAGTCGATATCGCACAGTCAAGCACTTACGGGTAAAATGTTATAAAATAGCGACAATGAAAAGTCTTAAGACAAACTTACTATAAACAAGTTTTATATTGTATTTATAGAGCAAAAGTGCCTTTTAAAAGTAATTTATTTTGACATTAAAATGAGTATATGATTCTAATATGCAGTAAACAACGAAAATTATGAAAAATAAACAGATTATTAAAAAAAAAAAAACCTGGAAATGTGCAATTATATGCGAAATAAAATTTTGTATTTGTAGATAGGTGTAATTCATATTCGTATCTGATCTATCGACATTTCGGTTGATTCAATAAAAACATGCAAATGCACCAACTTTCGGGCCCTTTAACTTATATTAATTTATAACTCACGAGGCGCTACGTAAGACGGTAAGATGGAAAGTGTTCCTGATGCTGCGTGATCCGGCTGACGATTGCGCGGTGATGATGGCCTATGGTGTGCGCGTTTTTCGCTACTATAACTGGTCACGGGAGCGATAATAATTTATCTAATAATATTATTATCACGATAGTCGTTATGGCATACGCGTGTTGCGAATGACGTTCCGACGTCTAAATAGAAGGAAAAGACAAAAAAAAAAAAAAAAAAAGAACGAAAACAATTGAGGTTATTAAAATGACGCGTTGCGGACGTCCGACGATGTAAGTCGCGAGAGCCGAATGAACGAGCTGCTATCTGCTCGCCCGGGGTCCCGGGGTTTAAGTGGTCGCCCGCACCGCCGCCACCGCACAGTGGTCTGAAATCTCAACTAGCTTGCTTACATTAGAATTTTTAATTATACATAATACTACTCAAGACACTAAATTATTATTTAAAATTATACATCTACTAAAGATAATAATATGTGGCTTATGATTAATATGAAAAGTATTGCGAACTCGGTAAAATTTCCAAATAAGCAAATATTTTATATGACATTCAAGGTATATCGTTATTATTTCGAAGACATTTTCTTTTCACGTGGAGTTTAAAGTATTTGCCTCAGAGTTTTTTTTTCTTTTCAAAATTAATTGCTATGTAGGTTGTATAAAAAGTTAAAAAATATGGTGGAAAAATGTTGAATTTATTTATATAAATTATTTAGTTTTTACTTTTAAACATTTCCAGTTTCTCAACATTTTTGAATATAAAAACGTAGAATTAAAAAAAGTTCTATTTAGTACATATTGTGAGTATATACATATTGTAGTGTAACTAAAAGGCTGCAAAATAAAGAAAAAAATGTTTGCATCTATTTGCGTCTACGCTTACCAGCTGCCAGCTATTATTTTCTAGCGACTAGTGGTGAAGAAAAGAAAATACGAAATTTTAATTATATAATACTTTTTATTATAGAAATACTTGTCCAATAGTATTGGCATGCAACTTTTTAAATCAGAATTTACAACTAGATTGTACTTTAAAAAGGATATTTTTCGTAATTTTCAAAATAGCTATTTCACATTTTTCAAAAATAAAAAATTTCATAAATTTTTTTTAATTTTTAAAAAAATAAAAAAATATTACGTTTTTAAAATGACCATTTAATACTGATCTTTTAATAAAATTACTGATCTTTGTAGAAAAAACGTCAAAAAATATTTATTTTTCGCGGAAATATTAATTTATGTAAGCTAGTCTAGATTAATTCAGACCACTGAACTCTTCCATGATTGTTCGGACGGGGAACGCAACAACCGTTAATAATGAACTCGACAGGAAGCGCTCATACAGGACATATGCATCCGTAACTGCGTTGCTGTATTAGTGCACGTGCAAGCATATTCATGTGCACGTATATTTCATTTCGAAACGATACTCTCATAATATCATACTTGTGGGTATGGCGCATATCGAGCGAGTTAATCTCTCTATTGTTAATAATTAATTTGAATTCATACGGTTCCGAGTGTAGGAACAATGTTAGTGTTTTATTAAAATGTTAATTATTATTTTTTCATATAGAAATACTTGCCTGATAAAAATGTTGCTAATTAATACAATTAGCAACATTTTTAATTAGAATTTGGCTTTAGGCAAAGGCTCTAGGTACATTAAAGAGGTAATTTTTCGAATTCTGAACAGTTGTCCAAAATTTGACAAAATGTCTTAAAAACTATGTATTTTTAATCCAAAATGTATGGATATTTAACTATAGATAGACACTAATATGACGAATATTTTGGTAGAAAAAAATGAGAAAAATAAACACTTTTTGCCTGTTCACAGTTTCATGGTACCTATACAATATTTTTTGTCCTTTTCTTTTTTTTTTTTATGAGAATATTATTGAATATTAACTGAAGTTCCGATCAGCATAGTTTTGCTGAAAAAATTATTTTCGTTTCTTAAGAATTCAACCCACCCGCCTCTTGAGTATTTCACCCGAGGAAGGAAGAATACCCATGGTTTAAAGTATACAGGCTTTTCTTTTTCATTTACAATTTTTAAATACAATAAGGTTCTTTACAAAAACATAATATGATTGTTCTTGTTTTTATCTACGTGTTTCTTTTAAGGTTCATTTATTATCTAATGGTTTTTAATCAGTGGCGTATTTGAGGGAGGGGCGATGGGGGCGATCGCCCCTCCCATAAAAAAATTATGTGTGGGTATTTACTGTATATTTATGAAGATTTGTTTTTTTAATTGTTTTATTTCTTCCATAGAGTGA
>JAIPRM010014320.1:0-10830 GCA_025469315.1 Stegophylla sp. TES_Ste_2020
CTCCCATTCCCCTGATGGGGACTATTTTGTAGTTAGACATTTTGTACATAGTGTACCGACGGAACGAACGTGGAACGATAAATGTACCCCTTTCTACTCATTCCACTAATGTAATTGTTACATTGTACCGAATACAGCAGTAACGACCCACCACTAGTTTATATTTACCCGTGTTCACGACTTCCAGACTAGGTATGTAACATAAATCACTGGCGGCGACTACGACATTATAAATATCTATATTTTTCCACTAATTACACTATTATAAACATTATTATTTACAGGCATATAGTACAAAGACTGTAAAACGTGGTCTTAAACGCTCACTGTCTAACGATTGGAAGTCTTTGGTTGTTAAAATAAATAACAATGGCTATTAAAATAATAACTGACGACACGGACAGCTATGATGATGTGGAACTACCAGAATTAGAACGAATTGTTGGTGTATTTTTTATACGTGATCAACGGATGTTTAAAGTAAAATGGAAAGATATTGATGAAGCCGAGTTTATTGAAGCAAATATTATATATAATAAGTTCCCTCAACTTGCCATCAAATTTTATGAAGAAACATATCGTGGTGCTGTACGCCGAAACCAATAATAAAAATGGTATGTACTTGTCTAAATTTAATCTATTTTAATAATAAGTATTTTAATCCTGCAAATGATGATAGGTATCAGTTAAATATATATGCATATTATATTATATTACTGATTATTTTGTAAATTCAACTTTTCATTTACATTTAAGTAGTTTAATTGGCATACAATTTAAGTAGCATACATTTAAATTTTTGACAAGATAATTCACAGTTATCACAGTACAAAAAGTACCCTTTGTTTTGTAAAAATATAAATCGACATGAATAAAATATGCAAAATGCAATCATTTAAGTATTAAAGTATTTCCTTGTTTAATTTATTTCAATAATATTACTACTAAAGGGCAGGGTTGGGTATATAAAATATGTCAATGTATATTATGTATGCACTGCAGTCACGTATTCAGGACTTTGTCAAGGGGGAAGTTTAAAATAATGTATAAAGACCAAACAAAGTGAAAAGTGTGTAGAAAAAGATTAATTATTAATTTTCAAATTTGTGTTGTTCTTTTTATAATATTGTTTTTCCTTTCAATTTTATCATAATTTATGGTGTTTTAAATGAAATACCTATATTGTCATTCAAATCAATCGGTCCCAAAATTAAAATTAAGATCAATTAACTTCTATTAACAAATTATTAATTTATTTCGGTATATATCTCCCAATCTAACTTCTTTATAGCGATTCTCATGTAAGTTCAAACTCATTTCAAACAAGAATAAATAAATTATACGTGCAGGAGTAGATATTTTTTGTAATTTTATTGATTGTTTAATAATTATTTAAAATATAATAACTACATATTATATTAAATGGTTTTATAAAAAACACTTAATATCTATGTTATATATTTATGAAACTGATTAAACACTTAACATACTAGTTATAACAGGGGTGGCCAACAAGTCGATCGCAACAACATTTTAAGTAGATTGGCCAAGTCTTTTGTCGAGTTAAAAAAAAAATCTTTTCCATTGTACTTATAGTTCAAATAGCAATTAATTACAATAATTACATGATTTAATTCCAAGAGCGTATTATGTTACTATGTTAAATTCCTAATAACAATTCACCTATGTTGAAGTTTAATTTTAAGTAGAAGTTTAATTTTAAGAAATATATAGGTCTTTACTGAAAGAAATTAAATGTACTAAATATTATCATATAAATTAATTTTAAATAACTATTGTATAATGTATTAAAAAGCCGGACATACTTCGCACCATAAGTATTCTTCGTTCTTAGAATTGGTGATTGAATTTTAAATAAACGATAAATCATTTTTTCAATAATACGGTTCTGAGCATAGATTCAATTTATTCAATACAATTTTACTTAAAAGTGATTAAGTTTATTATAATAATTTTTGTTTTTTTGTTCAACCAGTTTTATATTCCACTATTAACTAAGAAATAAAAAAATATTTTAAGAAAAAGTTTTAAAAATAAAATTTTTACATTTTCAAAATTTTCTTGCACCAAAACATTAATCATATTATTGTCTATATGTATATACATATTGAAATTTTCATAAATTTTGGATTAAAATGAGGCTTTCTTTTGTCAATTTTGGGTAGTTTCCAAAAATGTTGAGAAAATTGTTGAGAATTAAAAAAAATTACCTCTTAAAAGTACCATCTAGAGGCAAATCGCGGTTCAAAAATATGGTGGTTAAAACATTGGACCAAGTACTTCCATACTAAAACGTTTACAGAAAAAGATTAAAAAATAAGCATCATTATAAAAACAAGCTCTGAATCAATAATAATATTTTTATTAAATAATATGCAATAAAATATATGTTTGTTTTGTAAAATCAAAATACATTACACATTTCTATTTCCATTACACTTAATTGTATCGTATGGTAAAAATTTGAATGAGTAAAGAAAAAAAAGGTGACATGAATCCAGGTAGGAGAGCTTTAAGGGGCTTTGTGTTATGTGCATTATAAAAATTATAAACCTAATTTATAAATGATTTATTTTTTATGTATTGAATTGGTGCAAATTGATGTCGATTGTGACAACCTAGAAAAACGCAGAGGTTGATCTTAAGATCCATGAAGTTGGCCATCCCTGAGTTATAACATTAAAACAGATAACTTGATTTAAAATTATGATTAGTTGCGATTCTATATTCAATATTTTTATCACAATGCGCGATCCTTTAATATAATAACACATTTTTGATTTTACTGACTGTCACGTCAAAAGAAATACTTACATTTTAAGAACGAAAAATTGCATAAATAATTGAAACAAATAAAAGAAAAAAACTGGACACGCACCATGGGGATTCTTTGTTACTTGGGTGAGACTGGTAGATATGTTAAATTTTAAAGAAATGATAAATCATTTCTTCAATAAAACGGTTATGAGCAGTTCTTCAATAAATACACAATAATAATAATTTTTGATTAGATTATATAAAACAAATATTATTTCATATTTGTGTGTGTGTGTGTCAGGTGATAAATGTCTTTATAGGAATAAAAAAGTAATGAAAATCTATTTTTATAAATTCATAAACCATCTACCATTCTGTAGTTGGCATTTTTGTGTTCTTATGAGAATATTTGGGTTTTGAGTTATTTATATATTTCATATTAATTAGATTCTGAAGAGAGTGAAAAATATAGTGTTTTTACAATGATATTTTTTTTTTCGGTATACTCTTTCACATAGAAATACTTGTCAAAAAGTCTCGATCAGCAACTTTTTTAATTTTCCTTTAATTGGTACCTACTTTAGAGAGATCATGTTTTTGTTTTTCTTACTTTCTCAATTAATTTTTTTTTTTTTGATAAAAAATTTTTTCATTTAAATATTATATGAAAAAAAAATAAAGCGAAGTAAAGTATAGGCAAGAAAGCCAGATATACTTCGCACCACATATATACTTCGCTATTTGTATCAGATAATCTTGATGTATGTGTTGAAAATAATGATTATTGCTGGTTAATTCAGGTTACATATTTTACCGTTTTTTTCAATTTTTAGGTAGTTTTTGCATGTGCTTAGAAATAGAATTAAGAATTTTGAAAAATGACTTTTCAAATATACTAACTAAATAACATTTTTGTTCTATAGAGTTACTATATCGAAACTTATCGACCAGTTTTTCTACTCAATTTTGTGATTATATACAAATGCTAAAAAAAAAAAAACCAGATTTGTAAATTGAATACATTCTTTGCTTCTCTCAGAATCTAAAACAAAAAGTTATTAAAAATTGTGTTACCATGGTTACTATATTCAACAAATTAATTAGTTGCTATAAATTTGTCTGTAGCAATTAAATAAATAATCAATGTAAAATAAAATGATGTGAAAATAAATTTTACGTTAACATATTTATTGACTATTATGTTAAAATGATGACCATATTCAACAAGTCAATAGGTTGCTGTCAAATTTTCTTTTTGGCGACCAAATAAACAATTAAAACGTGATAAAATGTTAAAAATGAATTTGTTGCATTATCAACTCTTCGAAAATTTTTTAAAAATTGCCCTTTTAAAAGTACCATTTAGAGTCAAATTCTGATTCAAAAAATTGCTGATTGAAATTTTTGAATAAATATTTTATATGAGAAAATATTCACAGGATAAAAAAGAATAAAATTAAAAAATATAAACATAATAGCCGTAGTCAGATACTTTTATCGGATGTGTAAAATTTTAAAGAAAAGATAATTCAATAAGATTATAGTCATCATTTTTAACAAACACCAAGAATATCTGAACCGAAGAGGGAAGACTATCTGTGGTGAGAAGTATGTTCTCTGGCTTTCTTTTCTATACTTTTCTTCACTTTTTTTTTATAAAGCTCTCCAGTTGTCTTTAAATTATTCTTTTGCCACAGTTATCAAATTCAACAAAAGATTACCTTCATATTTTATTATATTATCATTATATACCTTTTAACATTTTATCATTTAAAAATATAATATTATCTTCACAACTACTTAAAATATTTTGAAAGTAGCCTAGTCGACACTTTTAATTTCAGTAACAGTAACAAAAAAATCATGTTATTAATAAGTTATCTCAGTCTGGATGCAGCTTAACACAATTGTTATATGTTTTGTAAAGTAACCCTGAGATATTTATAAAAATCAAATATTAGTGTGTAACAATAAAAATTTAATGTTTTAAAGAGACTTATAATTGGTAAATATAAAATCTAAAACAAATTAGAAAAAACGTTTAGTGATGGCATTTGACTTTTTGTGCAAATGTATCATTATATAATATCACAAATATAATAGTACGTAGATTTTGAGCATGGCAAATTCAAAAAATTAAAATTCATAAAAAATATAGTTTATATGACTTTTTTTTAATATTTTGAATAATGTATTATTATATAATAATAATAATAATAATAATAATATTCCCAATGTTATTTTAATTTTCTAGAATTGATCAATATAATAAGATATTATAAATTGCATATTATATTAATGGTTAATGATCAATAGAGACTGTATTGAAGAAGTTTTTGTACGTATTTGTAATTTTTTATCAGAATTATATTACACTAAAACAAATGTGCAAATGAAGTTAGATTAAAATATGTTCATTCAAACATAGGTTTCATATAAAATTCTATTTTCTGACATTTTTGTGTCTTTGTATAATATTAGAGTATCTAGTACAGTATTTGTTTTTTCGAATTTGATAAATTTATATGTAATACATTTGTATTTTTTTTTTACAGGCAGTTCCAGGAACATTTTAAAATCAATCAAGAAAAAGTCAAATTCATAATCATATACAATGTTTTAAAAATATTATCTTTAATATCACAGTATTATGTACCCACTTTAAAAATATTTGTGCTTTTTTAAATAAATTGTGAATTATGAATATTGATGAATTATAAACGTTTTTATTATTTGTAAAATCATTGAACTTTAATTCTTAAGTTAAGGGATATTGAATCTAAAAAGACAGTTGCGTGTAGAGTTGAATGTTGTCTTGAAATTATTCTCTGTATAATGTCTTATTAAAGTAAAAAGAAACTCAATGATTAAGGACTAGTGACATCTTAGCGTTTGCATAATTTTATATTTAAGTCAAGAATATAATTAATAATATGCTTATGCAAATAATTTCATTAAAAACTTTAATGAGTTACATATAACATATTCAAAGCAATTTTTACAGGAGATTTAAGTTAGAATTTTGATGAAATTGGTTATTTTCATGTAAAATTGTTTTCAATCAAAACTTTAAGCAATTTTTAATTTAAACTACATTCATTGTGTTTTTATTCATACATGATTTTATAATAGAAATCACACTCTGTACCTTTTTCACTGTTCTGATTTATTTAATAACACAATATTATTTATTTTCAAGACATATTGGAATTATTTGTCTTATTTTCATGAGAATAGTTGTAAAATAATTACAAATTTGGAATACTTAACTATTTATGTGATTATTTATATTTTTTATTTTTGTTATGTAATTAAGAAAACATTACAAATTCAATGTTTTTTGTATCTATTATGTCAATCAGTTATTATAGTATATTGGAATTAAAAAATCTAATAACATATAAGTCATACTGAACATAGTAACATGCATATGTAAATGCATTAGTATATTGCATTAATATGTTAGTATTAATGAATAACATTAATTCTATACACTATAGTGTTATCAATAACTGACCATTAAATTTACATATATACAAGTATTAACTCCACCTATCTTCATGAAATTCCTTCAAAATAGTTTCTTACAATGCGCACTCTCGGCAAATATAACAATTAATTGGTGAAATTAAAACAATAATTGATATTTTCATAAAAATCAAGGTAACATTTAAATTAAACTATTTCAGAGACAAAATAAAAATAAACGAACCTTATTTAATATGTACAGGAAACAATTTGTTCCTTCAGTTTTTTTCTTATTAAAATAATTAAGTATACATAAAAAATTGTATAAAATAGTATGATAGACTAGTGTAACAATAATGTATTAACTTAAACAATACAAACATTTAACAACAAGATATAGGTACAGTTAGCAAACACATTTCCATAATTCTGGATATATTCATTTGATAATCCAAACAAATGTATGTTTGAATTTATCTGTAATTTTGTATACATAAATGTACGTGATGTCAAACATAAGTAGATTATTCGGTATCCTTCTGGTTTACGTAAATCAGTAGTTATCTCAATCAGTAAGCGATTTTTCTCCATTTAACTAGTCTAAAAATAAAATAAAAATTATTCATTATGAATTTTTGTTAATGTAATTAGTTTAAAGAAAATAATAATATTTTCAAAGTACAAAAAAAAATTGCGAGCAACCAGAGCAACATATTGTGTAACATTTCACATCATAACACAAAGATGAACGCAAGTCTGCTCACTCTGCGAAGAAAAAAAGCATAGAAAAGATGTACCTACATTACAATCATAAACTTATACAAATCAATCCTGGATTATTACTATTTGGGGTCAGGTGCCAAAGTTTTTAATAAGCCTCAGGAAGTTATTTTCATAAAACCAGTATTTTTTTCTAAAAAATGTTTTTTTATTACTACACAAAACTCTTTTAAACTTAAGCATTGAATATACCTTTCATTTATTAACATTTTAGATCCTAAGTGAAGTAATGAAACTAGTGTTTTTACAATGACATTTATTTTTATTTTTTTAAAATTTATATTATATATGGAAATATTTGTCCAAAAATTTCATGCAGCAACTCTTTAAATCATAGTTCACCACTAAATGGTACTTTTAGGGATCATTTTTCGAAATTGTCAATAGATTTCTCAAAATTTGAGAAAAACTGCCTAAAATTCGACAAAAAAATAATCAGAAACTATTTATTTTATTTATTATTTATTTTTTTTTTATCCAAAATTTATAAAAATTTAAATATATATAGACCATAACATGAGAAAATTTTGAAAATGTGAAAAAAAAATATTTGAAAATTTTTTTTTCTTGCACACTTTTTCTCATCAAATTTTTTTTACCTCTTCTCAGTTAATAGTGTGATATTAAATTGGCTGAGTACCAAATATTTTTTTGTTGTTATTCGGTAAACTTTTAAGAATTAAAAGTAAAATTGTCTAACATAAACTGAATTTCCATATAGAATCTTTTTTTAGAGAAATGATTTATCGGTTATTTAAAATTAACCCACCCACCAAATCTCACCCGAGGAATAAAGAATATCCATGGAGCGAAATATGGCCTGCATATTTTTAAATTCAAAATATTTTTTCCGTGTTATAAGGATGTAAATTGTTTGATAGTTTTATCAACGTCAATTGATTGGAGAATGTAATTTTCTGATGACAGTATCATTTGAGAATTTAAGTTGTCTTGCGTAGGAGAAGTTCTATAATTATTTGATATGTGTGATAGGTAGTTTAGAAAATGCTGAAATTCATTCAGAAATCTTTAAAAAATGACTGTGCTCCAAAAAATGTTGATACTCATAGATTCATGACATACTTTATATATATTATTCTGAAACCTTTTTATTTTAGATTCTGAATGGAACAAAGACACTAATGTTTTTACAATATTTATTTTATTTTTTTTGTATATAAACACACTCCATAGAAATTTTTTTTAGTTTGAGAAAACTTTTATTATATGAAATTTTCATTTTAGATTCTGAATGAAGTGAAGAAGCTAGTGTTTTTACAATGATGTTTATTTTTGAAAAATGATTTATCGTTTCTTTAAAATTTAATACGCCCGTCAAGAGAATACCACCCGTCGTGCGAAGTACACCCATCGTACGAAGTATGTCCGGCTTTTTCTAATTTATTTTTTTAACACTTTTTTTCATCATTTTTTTTTCTCAGTAGAAAGTTGAATATAAATTTGCATATTAAAAATTTGAAAATTTGAACGCATACATTTTGCTCCTAATAAACTTTATAATTTGTTAGTAAAATTGTCACAAATAAACTGAAACTTCCCCCAAGATCGTCTTATTGAAGACATGATTTATCGTTTCGTTAAAATTCAATGCACTCACCAAGACCATTCCGCTCGAGAAACGAAGAATACTCGTGGTACGTAGGGTATACCCAGCTATTTTTATTTTATAATATTATAGTCTTTTGCTATAAAGGACAGCTCTAGCTATTATCATTGTTAACTATCATAATAAAATTAGCAAGAATTTTTATAAAATGTTAATAACATTATCTATTCTATAAAATCTAATCGTAATAAAATGTACAAGACATAGAAATTACAAATACACAAGTGACAAAAGTCAACGTTTGGTAATTAGATTCTGCAGGTGACAAAAAAAATTATTAAAAATAATTTGACTTTTAATTTTATTTAAGTTATTTTACCAAATATGTTAAATACAAGATTACATTCTTTTTCTTTGTAGATCCCCTAGTTCTAATGGTCCTAGGGGCCGTGGCTTCTCCAAGATTCAGGCCTGATACAAATATATTATATTATGTTATGATCTATTATACATGTCTTATAATATATGTATAAGTCTATGATAACAATACCTTACTTGACCTATAGGATGTTTAAGGCATCATAACAAAGTGAATAGTAAACACGTAATGTGAGAAGCTTAGTACAACATGATATTAATAATGAAATCACAATATTCGTAACTATTATAGGTTTTATGGCTATTGATAATTATCTGTAGTTATGGTAGGGACATGGTGTTATAAACCAAAACCAAACTCTCAAGGAAAAATAATTATGCTAGATATTCAAATTTATATTTATTGAATAATTATTTTTTTAGTTTGAAAATGTATTGTATTATATACTGGTTGATAAATTGAAAAAATAGTCACTATGGTCAAATCAAAAAAAAAAAAAAAATTGTAAGTAGGAAGCTGATTTATATACATTTGAAATCTGAAAATATGTTTATACAGGATATCCTTGTGTGATTTGACAAATTTAATAACTTTTGTTCCGATAATAATTTTTAACTTTTTTCTTGAAAATTATTTTTGTACCATTGTGCTTCAGTAGTAACGTTTATTTATTTATTTATTTTTTTGACTCAAATTTTGAAATTTGATATTTTATTCTACAGTTATTAAAAAAAAATCAGAATAGCCATTTTGTAAACCTGATTTTTAGAAAAATATTGGTGCTAAAATCTTGGATGAGGGTTAATCTGTTAATTTTCTACAGTTTTTTCAGGTTTTCGAATAATTTAAGAATACTGTTAAATAAATCATAATATCACCATTATTATGACAGAAAATGCATTAAAAACCGTAAGTCTGTAAATATACATAAAATAGCAAAAATATTTTCGTATGTTACATCAGAAAAGTGTAGAACATAATTGTATCTTACTTTGAATGTTCTAAGACAAACCAAGAAAAATAGGCATTTTCTAGAACTTCCAGTTTTAGGCTATTACCTAAAATAGGTCCTCTATAATTCAAAAAATTTCTTACCATCATAAGCTTTATAGGTGCTTTCCGTTTAAAATAACAATATTTATAATAGGTATTTAATAGTATCTTATATGTAAAAGATTATAATTAATAGTTTACAAAGTACAAGCAAAATTAAATCACATATGTTTTACTTTTCATGCATATAACTGTAAGTATAGATATTACATTTAATCAAATGGTGAAAATATAATATCGGCTCATTGTTCACAAAGATACTGCTGACTTCGTATTAACTATTCTCATCGTAAATTGAAGTCCCTGGACTAATAGCAGGAAAATATTGCTTTGGTCATCAATAAAAGTCAGACAATCATCAGAATCAATAGAAGTAGTATCCATTCAGCTGAGAAATACTTTTTAATGCAGTAACTATAAATATAAATAATTTTACAATTTTTTAGTATATCTTTCTGCCCATTTTGTTGAACAAAGATGTCCAAGACATTTTGATTATGTATCCAACTCACTTTCGTTAATAATACTGAATAATACATATTTATGTTCTGGTGTATTTAAGAAGCACTACATTTTTTCAACTTAAGCCTATCAATTTTGTATTGTCTGGATATCAAGCTAAAAACACAGCTAAGTTTAACAAATATGTAGCATAGTGAACATATTATATGACTTCAAAACAAGTTTACTTCACAATATTTTGAGTGCCTTAAAACACCATATCATATCTGAAACACTATCATAACCTTGTCCATACATGTTATTTCAATATTATTGTACATGTATTTCATTAAATATTTAACAT
>JAIPRM010014321.1:0-10830 GCA_025469315.1 Stegophylla sp. TES_Ste_2020
GAAATGTATATTTGGATATTTTACACTTGAAATGTAGGTAGGTATATAAAAATGCTCATAATTTTGTTTTTTTTTTTTGGGGGGGGGTGGGGGCACGCAGATAGTTTTAATATGCTCGATTGCAAAATTTTGGCACTATAACTAAAAAAAGTTCGCCGTCCCTGGCTTAGAGTATACCCTCTGGTTTTTTTACGACTACAGCACTGACTGTGGTCCGGTTCTATTAGATCTAGATCTTATTAATCCAGTGTTTTTACAATGATTTTCGATAATGAGCGAAGCGAAGAAGTTTATGATGAATTCACAATGACGTTTATTTTATTTTAGATTCTGAGTGGAGCGAAGAATGTATTGGTTTTACAAATCTGTGTGTTTTATTTTTTTATTTATTTTTTTTTCGTATGTATTGAAGCACGATTTCGGGTAGAGATACTGGTCCAAAAGTTTCGATCAGTAACTCTATAGATAGAAAATGTTGTCAAAATGGTACTTTTAGGTGGTCATTTTTCCAAATTCTCAATATTTTTTTTAAGCGCACGCCTAGACTACCCAAAAATTGACAAAAAACGGTAAAAAACGGCATAGCGCGATTTTTCGTAAATTTGATTTTGTTTTTTTGACGTAACTTCCAAAATAACGGACCTAGAAAGTTGAAACTTCCATCAACTACTAAAAATAGTCACGCGCATACCTCATAAAATTTTCAAAATCATTTGAACAATTTTGGGGTAAGTACGACATTTTGAAAATTTTGGAAATTTCTCGTTTTTTGTTAGGTTTTAATTCATAAAATTTTAATGTATGAATATTAAAAGTTGAAAATTTAATACAAACATATTCATATGTATTTCTAACTGTACTCAAAAAATTTAGAAAATCGTTAGTCAAGTTTTTTTTTTATAACGGTTTAAACTTGGAATTTTGACAGAATTCATTAGTTTTACTTAAAATTACACACTTAAACGCATATAAAAAATATTTGATTCAGGCGATCTTTATGAATCTTGGTACGTAGATGAAAAATTACATTGCGGATATTTTTATGTAATAAAATTTTTGTCGGACGAATAATGAAAATTTTTATAAGGTTTTAATTGAAGAAAAATCGGAAAAATTACTATGAACAATAAATACTATTAATAATTTACTATAAATAAATATATACATGGATTCCTTTTTTATAATGACTATTAATGGACAGTTCAAAACTTTAGTGAATTTTAATCGGTGTAACTATTATCGGAAAATTTAGTTTCATCATTTGCACAGATATATAATTTAGATTATATATCTGTGATCATTCGTTATCATCATGATAATTGATAAGAAATTGCATGACTTTAAATTTTGAAATATCATCTATATCATTACAGTTCTTCAGTATAAATGCTAAATATTGAAACACAATATTTAAATATCATATCAAAATTTTATATTTTATATAGTATTATATTTTAATTAGACATTTAAATGGGCCAATTACTCGAGGAAAATGGATACAACCATAGAGATGACGAATATAATAGAGCGATTTTCAATGCCAAGTGAAGAAAACATTTTTCAAGTTATTACCTATTTGTAACTATCTATATCATAGTATATACATTTTATTTATTAACATTTAATTTTGTGCAAAACTTCGTCCCCTACACCCCCTAAACGTTTACTAAATTAAATGAATCACACAAGAACATTATAATAGTCAGATACTTATTATAATATTATAACTGATACTTATATTACAGACATAAAATTATTTTACAAAGAAATTAATAATAATTTCAGAAATAAGTATTATTCTTTAATTAAATAGATTTGTATTATTAACTGAAGCTCCGTTCAGAATCGTTTTATTGAAGAAATGATTTATCGTTTCTTTAAAATTGAATTCACCTACCAAGAGCTTTATACCCTTACGTGCGAAGAATACCCATCGTTCGAAGTATGTCTGGCTTTTTTATTTTTATTTTTCCGTTCTATAAACACTTTTGTGTATAGAAATATTGATCCAAGATCCTCATCAGCCACTTTTTGATTTAAGCATCGGCTCTAGATGGTGCTTTAAACTTAGTATTTCTCAAAATTCGCATTATTTCAAAGGGTCTACACTTGACCCCATTGTTGGTAACCATGGAACCGTGGTTATCATAATTATCATAGTTACCATGGTAACATTGTAAGTAGAGACGTTGCGATACTACCGATACCAGTAAAGTATCGATACTTTTCATATCACATTTGACCATTTAACCACTCTGTAGGCGTAGAATATTTTTTATTAAATAGGAAGTCACTATCTAGTGTATTATTTATTATACGTATTAAATTTAAAATTCTTATATCAAATCATAATAAGATGAAACAAAAGCGAAGGTTAAAAAATCCGATTTAAATATAAGCATTAAGCATCACTAAATTTGGAATACTCTAATGAATGACCATAATATAATAATTTTGGAAGTCTTATGTATAATAGATTATCATAATTAATATACACAAATATATATATATATATATATATATATATATATATATATAATAAAGAAAGGATACAGTAAGGTAATTGAAAAATATTCTTCTAGAAATTTACTCAATATGAATTATCTGCTTTCATTTAGTATAATACACATAAAAAAAAAAAAAAAAAAGAAAAAAATTTCTTATGCCATTAATAATTGTATTGCTCAATGGAATCGATTGCTTGGAAACTAATTTTAGATTTATTACTTACTAATGAACTTCATTATAAACTGGCTTTAAATTTTCGATTTTACTTTTAAGAATTTTAAAAACATTTAAGAATAACTTTAATAACACTGGTATTAAATTATGTGAATTAGTTTTCCTACTGCTCTTTTAAAACTGTGTCTAATTTTATCTAAAAATATTTGGACTCCGTTTACTGGCAGGAAGACGGATCATAGTTTTATCAATGCGACTCAAATTCAAAATAATAATTTTTTTTTATTATTTCGATCTATACATTTCATTTTCAACTTAACATATGAGGTACCTACCGTTGAACTTTATAGTATAATTAATACATCTAAAAAAAACAAAAACAATAACTCAAAAAAAAAAAAAAATAAATAGAATACATTTGGTAAACATTACCTACTAAACAATACATTTGTGTTTTCTTCGTTAATACAAGTATAACCACGATTAACGTAATAATAATAATAATAATAATAATATCATTATTATACATTTTATAGGTACCTTCTATTCATGTATTATAATACGTTAACAGAAAAACAATAATTCGATACCTACAACTATGCATCACTGCAAACAATGCTCTAATCAATAATGTAGGTATCTATAATAATCAGGGCTCGGAACTTTATGCACTAAAAATCAAAGAAATATGTGCATACGTATGCACTAAAAAAAACTCAAATATGCAGTATAATATGCAACTATTTTTATTGTAAATGTGTATTTAAAAGTATAATTATGAAAAAAAAAAAATTTTATTATGTACAAATTATGAATATCTATTATAAATAAAAAATTATGAATGAATAATTATGAAAAAATTATTTTTTGAATTAGATACAAATCCTTTATGTACTTTCTTCTCTTAGTATAAATAAATATATTTTTATTCACGAAATTTTTTAAACTGGACCAATGAAAACCCAACTGAAGTTAATACTAGGTACAATATAATTAAAAATATAGACAAGGCGATAGTGTGCATCGGTTCTAAATTATTAAATTGTTTAATTCCCGTATTTCAACTGATGAAAATTTGTGTATTTTTTATAATTTATTATTAATAAATTTATAATTAATAAAATAAACATAAAATATGCATTAATATGCTCAAAATCTTTTAAATATGCGAAATCGTGTAAATATAGTAAAATATGCAAAAATATGCAACATAAATTTTTGTATTTCAATTGTATGGATTATGAAACAAATTTGTATCAAATCAGATTTTGAAAATGCAGCTTCCTAAGAAATATGCAAATGCATAAAGTTCCGAGCCCTGCACATTACAAAAGTTCATACTTTTAGATAGTAAAGTAATACTCAAATATTATCACAATAATTCCTAATGGAAATATAATCATAATTTTGAACTTTGCATTCACATAGTTTTTATTTATTTTCACTCGTTCATCGATTTTTAAATATCATAATTTATTATACTTAATTAGTAGTTAAATCTATTTCACTATCTATAATTATTATTAATATTATCGATGCTACTTGAATATGCGATCTACATAGTAATAACAATTATGTAGACCGCATAGAAGTTAATAATTGTCAATATATTGTCTGCTCTAAACATGGTTTTAGGGAATGCGTTTAATAAGTATTTATAAAACACTGAACGTCACTTAACTCCGCAGCTCCGTTTACTTTGCTCATTTAGTTGAACTCTCCTCGTTTGCTTAGCCTGCTCGTGTTGCACACTCGCAACCCTCGCACTGCTAGCTCGGTAATCAAATCGATATATTTCTAAATTTGTTGTGAAAAACAACAATGGTAGGAAATACGTTTTTCGTTTAGGATTTTCATATTACAAAGTTGGTGTATATAAATTTCCGTTTTTGACAAATATTAGAATTTCAAGTTACGTTTTTTAATCAAATGGGTAAAAGTATATCACTCCCATTTTAAGTGGCCATTACCAATAGTAAGTTGTGATTCATGAATATTATCTTTAAGATAATACCTTATATGCAAAATATTATAAACTATTTTAGATTCTGAACGAAGCGAAGAAGCTAGTGTTTTTTATGTACAAAAATACACATTATTTATTCATTTATTTTATCTCTACGCTCGGATATGGATGGGGTATATTATGATTGTAGACCGCATATATTTTGTAAATCGCATATCCGAGCACCACTAATAGTATATTATGTGTAAATTCATAAAACTTTATAGGTTTATTAATCATTCTATTACTATTTGAAATTTGCATAATTTGATATTTATCATAAATTCATAACTATTTAATTGCTCATATATTTGCATTTTCATAAAATAGATTATAAACTTTGTTTTATAGTGGAAAATGAATAGTCATTAGTAGGGTCCGGATTTGTATGCGTTTTCATATTTGTAATGAGTGTATGCAGCTCAAAGGTAATAAGAAATGTGCCCAGATTTATGCAGCTGAGAATGCATAGAAAAAATTTTATTCTGTATATAAATGCATATTTTAGGGATGATGGCATATTTGAAGAATTTTGCATATTTAAGCATATTTTATATAGAAAAGTTCATTAAACCAATTATTTTATTTTTATTTTATCTTAAATAGTAGATTATGATTTATGAGTTCATGACGTTTATAGTTGGGAAATAAATTGTACTCCCAAAATCCTATATTTTGGTACTGTTTGTGTTAAAATTATAATCTCCTTTAGGCTCGCTGCACATTTAAGTTATTTTAATGCTCGGCACCACGATAACGGCGAGGTATATTCTCAAATTTTTCAAATTATCAATGATGTCACTAATGTGTCTCAGCGGCACCGTGATACATGCATTTGCGTCACCACACGTCAATATAACCCAAGTGTAAACTGGGCTTTATCGCATTGCGGTCGTTGGCAAAAATTCCGTTCGATTTATCCTGTACAGATTTCCTTTTTAAAATTATACTTTTAGCCTTAAATTTTATAAATGCTTATTAATACCTCATTAATTTTTTTACCATCAATCGTGACAAAAGTATTTATTTTATTTTATGAATAAATTTTTAAATATTTTATGTTTTTTTAATTATTGTTGTTACTTGATGCCTGTAATCAAAAAATTAAGTGCACCTAATTGAGTTGTCTTACAATTCATTGAATAAATTAAAAATACATAGGTATATAAATGCATTTATTTTGGGTAAGAGCATACATTTGCATATAATTAAAAAAAAATTAGAACTTATCAAGTGCATATCTAAAGGTTTTTTGGTGCATAAATGCATACTTTTTTAAGCTTTTTGAGTGCATACAAATCCGGGACCATTAGTAATTTTATTACGGTCGTTAAATACATCATTATTTTTCTTATTGTGTTTTCACGCTAAAATTGGGCAGTCACATAATATTGTACAATGCCGCAATTGTCGGTATTAGAACAAACATAATAGGCCTAGAATTTTGGCTATCTATATTATGTATAATAAAATTGGATGTAGATTCATAGTTAATTACAATATTATTTTTTGTTGAAGTCAAGTAAAATTTAAAGACATTTTCAACAATATAGTCGGTAAAGATTCTTTTATACGGATGTGTATGCATTTTGAGCTTCACTTAATTTATAAATATTAAAACTACAACATATCATAACAAATATGTAGGTACATTATAAACAATAAAAATAAATATGTTTTCGTTTAGGCATCATGTACATCATAATGCTCTATTATAATACCAAAAATATTATAACTCAACGTAGTATGCGCTCTACTTATAAAGTATGTAGTTATGTTGTTTATACACAATACACGTATCAAAATTTAATTTATTTATCTGAAATACTGAAAAATAATAATTATAGGTCATTGTAAAATTGGATTCAATTGTAATTATACCATAATGGCCTGAACCACAAAATCTTCTAAAAATAGCGTGACAACTACTTAGAAAAAAATTATTGATGTCATTTATCATACCCCGAAATGTGAATTTTGTCAATTAAATTAAATTATTGCGAGTTTAATTTATTGCGTAAAGAACTAATAAAATAAAAATTGGACACATTTCGCACCACGGGTAATCTTGGCTCTTGGGAAAATACTTTTGACGGTTGACGAGTGTGTTGATTTTAAAGAAACGATAAGTTTATTTATTAATCGGCTTAAGGTTTTTTTTTCAATCCCCTTTTCTCAAGAATGCGTGAACTGATTTTGATAATTTTTTTTTCCATGAAAGACATTTTATAGTAGAAAAAACATACACTCCCCCTTTTCCTAAAAAATATTCCTGACTACGGCTCTGAGTCGAACCACATTTATATGGTCCTCAAGAAATCCAATAAATGTAAAACTTACTTTACTAGACGTATTTTGATGTATCATTGTGATGCTGATTCTAAATTCCAAAAATGATTTAGTATTTTTAGAACCTGGTAGTCGAATTTCGACTGCTGGATGATATTAGTAACAAAAATTTGTCAGTCATGTTTTGAGTATGTTTAATAATTTAATAATAGAATATCTCATTTCCATTCCTATCTCGTGAGAATGATCATTTTGCCGTGTTTTAAAATTTAAAACTTCTATAATTAACCTTTCAAAAAAATTGACAACAGTTAGAAAAACATGCAAGGAATGTTTTGGTAATATATAATTTTTGACTGGTTTTTTTTTTCTTGGAGGGGGAACCACCTAATATATAACAAAAAAAACTCGGAAATCATCATTTTTTAATACAATCCGAGGAGTGAAGAAACCCCTTGGTGCGATATATGACCGGCTTTTTAAAACTCTAATTACTATTTAATAAAAAAATTAGCAGGTATGTTTTATTTCTTCAAACAATTATTTCTTACCATAGTCACTTATTGTAGGTGGTAACTTTTAAATAAGAACTTTATACTTACTACTAACTATTATATCTACGAAAAATTCATTACAGAAAAAATTAAAAATAAATATCATTGCAAAACTATTAGTTCTTGACTCCATTCAAAACTTTTAAATATTCATACAATGTCCACGATGCACAATTTTATAATTAATATTGAACTTATAATTTTGTTGCCTATAATGTTATCTACGTGTTATGTTTCTTTTCTGTACTCCTCTTCCTTTGTCAATAATTTGTTGTCGATATTCTATTTTATTGACAGCAGACAGATATTGTTAAACATTGCGTGGGAATTAGTTTAGTTTGAATGCTTACACTTATAGTTAAAAAAACAAACAGCACGAATTCCATTTAGACTTTATCGTATAATTTAATTAACAGTTGATTATTTAAACATTATTAACGATAATAACGGATGTTGAATTAATAAAACTACATAGTCTTAATTAATAAATGTTAATTAAAGACCATAGTTAATGACATTGGTATGCCACAAGTTTTGATTTATTGAGTACAAGGTATTTGTATAAAAAGTAGAAGGTACCTATCAATTCATATAAAACAACTGTAAATTTAAATCTGTGCACAAGGAAAAATAATTACTCTATTCTTTGATTACGGTTTAAAAAAAAAAACAATTGATTTCACATCAATAGATTGATAAAAATAATTGTTCAATCAGTTTATTACAACTTCACAAACCAGCAACAAATAAAATACAAAAAAATATTATTTATATTTTTTTAATATTACCTATCTATTTATTTAATAATCTCTTTAGTTCGTCAATATTTTTGTTTTATTTTACTTAATTACAATAAATTATTGTATTATTTAAATTAAATAAATATGCTTACATAATAGTTTATACGTGACATTTTGCAATGTTCTTTTTTTATTTTATTATATATTGGTTTTATTACTATAATAATAAGCTTCTAGGCTTAAGAAGTAAACTATTGTACTAGATTACAATGAATTCAAATAATTTAATTATATTTATTTATGAGCCAAGGAAATATTTCAATTTTGTGATTTTAAAATTTAACTGTACCTTTCTCTCATGAAGTAGTTTTGTAGAAAAAATAATAATACTTAAAAACTATGTGCATTGGGTATGCACCCAAGGTGATTATTATATACAATAATACGGAAAGTAGATATTTAATTTGTAAAACAGTGCATTTGTTCACTTTATATGGAGTATTCATTAGGTGTATGTGAATAAATGAAAATTAATTTTCATTTTTCGTAAATGTTGTATGTAACAAAATAATTTATAATTCACTTTATATGTTCAATTCTTCAAAACTGATGATTATTATTGTGTATTAGTTGAAGCTCCGTTCAGAATCGTTTTATATGATTTATCGTTTCTTTAAAATGCAATACACCCGTCAAGAGTATCCCACCCGATGTGCGAAGAACACCCCGACGAGCTAAGTGAACACTTTTTTTTTTTACTTTAAATACAAAAACAAATTATTTTTACTCGTGTTTTTAAACCATTATTCATTTAATGTTCATTTGTTCTCATCTCATTTTTGAAGTTGCTTATAATAGTTATAATTAATACTTTTCACTTTACTGAACTTAGTTGAAAGTTACAGTTTACATTTGTTTGAAAAATGATAATCAAAATACATATTTGTTGTAAAACAACAAATATGCATAAAGAGATTAAAATTAAAATCATAAAAGATGCAGTGACAGGTTAAAATATACAATAGTATACACTGAAAATTTGTTAATTTTATCTCAAAATGATGATACGTATTATGTGCTCACTTGGCGTATTCTATAATCGGCATTGCCACACATTCAGTATATTTTAACAATTTATAATATAAATTTCAATTTTGAGATTCATTCAAAATTGTTTTTTAAAGTGATGATTTAATTTTGCTTTGCTTATTCCTTCGTGTATTCCTCGAAGCACTAGTTAACTCTTACAATGAGATTCATCTTGCTTAATATTATGTTCCATTTGAATTCAGTGTTTCTTGAAGTTTATAATATAATTTGATATGCAATTACTTGTTGAGATTTTAAGAGAATGCCCCACACAATAAAATTACTTTTTAAGGCAGGAATTAAGTAATTCGAAAAATTACCTATTTAAAGCACAATCTAGGCTCTAGAGCAGCGGTTCCCAACCTTTTTAGCTGTGCGGCCGATAAATTTTCAATAAAATATTTTGAGGCCCACTAACTAAATATATATATTAAAGTTGAAAAAAAAAACCGGACATACTTCGCACGATGGGTGGGATTCTCTTGACGGGTGTATTGAATTTTAAAGAAACGATATATAATTTCTTCAATAAAACGATTCAGAACGAGGGAAGTTAATAATATAAAAAATAAATGAGAAGAAGAAATGTTAAAAAAACGTACAAAATTTTTTTTTCACATTTTCAAAATTTTTTTGCGCCAAAATTTTTCTTATATGAATTTCTATCTATGTTTAAATATTCATATAGTTCGGATCAAAAGATGTTGGTTTCCGAGTCGTTTTTGTCAAATTTTGGGTAGTTTTTTCCAGAAAAAAAATTGAAGAATTGAAAAATTCAAAAAATGACATCTTTAAAGTACAATCTAGAGGCAAATCCGGTTTCAAAAAGTTTTTGATCGAAACTTTTAGACAAGTATTTCCATACGAAAAGTTGTACACAGAAAAAAAAATAAAAAAATAAAAATAAATAAACATCATTGTAAAAACACTAGCTTCTTCACTTCGTTCAGAATCTAAAAATAATAAATAGGTACCAAGTGAAGTTTGTCTTCACATTGTATCCAGGCTTAGAGAGAAGAAGAGAGAGATATTATGATGAAAGAAAGCTTTGATAATGGATCCCCTGAATCCGTGGGGCAGGGGTAAAACGTCCAAAGACTTTTTAAACTATCGTTTTTTAGTGAGCCCGTTGGCATGCCCCTAAAGGCATGAGCCCCTCCACCACGACAAGGTGGGCTCATGGAGGGGACCTACCTACCTACCTAACCTACATAACGCGCACACGAATTCCGTTTTAAATACTACGTGTACTTATAAATTTAAGTTAAAACACTCATGTACCCTCACATTAGGTATTAAGATCACGTCCAGTACACGGCATCAGACGACTTAAGCAACCACACAGGTTGTTAACTGCGAATTACCGATGCCTTCTCCACCACGCGTACCTTCAGCGAATCGAATAACGCAAAGAAACAAGGTGTTAAAAAAAAAAAAAAAAAATGTACACGTAATAGTTAAAACAGATTTA